>JAMKQA010009273.1:0-29171 GCA_024699735.1 Posidonia australis | reverse complement strand
TGGAAGGTGTTGTGTACACCCGCCAACTCTGGAGGCAGATCTAGTCTGTAAGCCACCTCACCAACCCTCTTGGTAATCTGATACGGTCCGATATATCTAGGGCTCAACTTGCCTCTCCTACCGAACTGCATTACACCCTTGGTTGGTCACACCTTCAGGAAAACGAAGTCTCCTACCTCGAATTCCAGAGGTCTCCGCCTCTTATCAGCAAAGCACTTCTGCCGACTCTAGGCAGACAACAATCTCTTCCTGATCAGATCCACCTTGCCCTCGTACTGCTGTACGATCTCGAGCCCTACCAACTGTCTCTCACCCACCTCACTCCAGCAAGTGAGTGTCTTGCAGGGTCTGCCATACAATGCCTCATATGGTGCCATACCAATACTGGCGTGGTAACTGTTATTATATGCAAACTCAATCAGAGGTAAATGATGCTCCCAGCTACCACCAAAGTCCAAGGCGTAGGCCCTCAACATGTCCTCTAGTGTCTGGATGGTTCTCTCTGTCTGGCCATCCATCTGGGGGTGGAAAGCAGTGTTAAAATTCAACACTGTGCCAAAAGCCTCCTACAGAGCTCCCTAGAATCTCGATGTAAATCTCGTGTCTCTGTCAGACACAATAGACACTGAGACACCATGCAACTTCACAATCTCAGCCACATACAACTTTGCCAGTTTTCCCAAAGGAAGATTCACCCCCATTGGCAAAAAATGTGCCAATTTTGTAAGGCGATCCACTATCACCCACACAGTATCATTCTTTCTTCGGGTTCGTGGCAAACCAGTCACAAAGTCCATCGACACATTTTCCCATTTCCACATTGAAACGTCTAGAGCCTGCGAAGTCCCTCTGGGCTTGTGGTGCTCTATCTTCACCATTTGGCAGGTTGCACACTTCGCCACATACTTGGTAATTTCTCTCTTCATCCCAGGCCACCAGAAGTTTCTCTTCAGGTCTTTATACATCTTGGTGCTACCTGGATGAATAGAGTATCTGGAGCAGTGGGCTTCATCCAACAAACTGTTCTTGATTTCCTCTATCTGAGGTACATATAATCTCATATCATACCTCAACCCACCGTCTATCCCTACTGAAAAATGAGGGGCATTACCAGCTTCCAGCTTCCTCCAGATATCAAACGCAAAAGAATCATATTGCTGAGTTGTGACAATCGCCTTGATCATCCTCGGGCGAATAGACAAATTGGCCAGCACTACCTTGGCGGGTCCTTGAGACTGCCTCCGAGGCTTGCATTGCACTAGACCCTCTAGCAATTTCCACTCATGGATCATTAGACTAGCCATCACATGAGTGCATCTGCTTAGAGCATCTGCAACTACATTAGCCTTCCATAGGTGGTAGGACAAACTGAAATCATAATCCTTAATATACTCCACCCAGTGCCTCTGTCTCAGGTTCAAATCCTTCTGAGTAAAGATGTACTCCAGACTCTTGTGATCTGTATACACCTCAAATTGTTCGCCATATAGATAATGCCTCCAAATCTTCAAGGAAAACACAACAACAGCGATCTCTAAATCATGGGTGGGATAATTCTTCTCATGATCTTTCAACTGGCGCGAGGCATACGCCACCACCCTACCATGCTGCATCAGCACACACCCTAAACCAGTTCCACAGGCATCACTGTAGACTGTAAAACCGCCACTCCCAGAGGACAAAGTCAAAACTGGGGCCGGTACCAGACGAGCCTTCGACTCATTGAAGCTCTCCTCACACTGCCAATCCCAGGCAAAGTGCACTTCCTATCTGGTCAGTCTGGTCAATGGTGTAGCAATCTTGGAGAAATCTTGAATGAATCTCCTATAATATCCTACCAGGTCGAGAAAACTTCTAATCTCAGTCACAGTCTTCGGTCTGGCCCAGCTGCTCACAACTTCCACTTTGGCCAGATTTACCTTGATGCCTTCTCCTGAAATAATATGACCAAGGAAAGACACCTCTTCCAGCCAAAACTTGCACTTGGAGAACTTGGCATAATGCTAATGCTGCCTCAACGTCTTCATTATGATCCTCAAGTGCCTCCGGTGGGTCTAAACATCCAGAGAATATACCAAAACATCATCCACAAAAATAACCACAAACTGGTCCAAATAGGGCCGGAACACCCTATTCATCAGGTCCATAAAGGCAGCTGGAGCATTCGTCAACCCGAATGTCATAACCAAAAACTCATAATGTCCATAACGCGTGTGAAAAGCTGTCTTCTACACATCTGGCTCACTAATCCTCAACTGATGGTATCTAGATCTCAAGTCTATCTTGGAAAACATTGATGCCCCCTGCAACTCGTCGAACAAATCGTTGATCCTGGGCAGTGGATACTTGCTCTTAACAGTGATCTGGTTCAACATTCGGTAATCTATACAGAGCCGAAGTGAACCATTCTTCTTCTTCACAAACAGAACCGATGCTCCCTAAGGTGAAACAGTGGGACGAATGAATCCCTTATCCATCAGTTCTTGCAGCTGATTCTGGAGCTCCCTTAGCTCAGCAGGTGCCATCCTGTACGGAGCCTTGGAAATAGGACTTGATCTCGACGCCAAATCAATCACAAACTCCACTTCCATGTGTGGTGGCATTCCAGGTAATTCCTTTGGAAACACATCAAAATATTTCCTCACCATCGGCAAGTCCTGAATCTTGACCATAGGTGAAGTAGAAAATGTCACACAAGCCAAATAGCCCACACTACCTCTTGCCAGATGATGATAGGCCTTAAGAGCAGCAATCACTTTCCTGGGCTCACTCGGTCTGGTGCCCTATACCATACACCAGCCTTGGCCTGGACACTCTGCCAGAATTCTCCTCTTGGCGTAATCTATCACAGCTAAATGCTGCACCGACCAATCCATCCCTAGGATAACATCATAGTCCTGCATATCCATTAGGATCAAGCTGGCCTAAAAACTCCTGTCCCCTAGCTGAACATCAACCGGTCTCAAATACCTCCACGCTAGACTTTGTTCTCCCAATGGAGTGACCACATCTAGGTGGAATGCCAACCTAGCTGGCCTAGTCCCGATCTCAGAATCAAACAACTCGTAAACAAAAGAAAATGAACTCTCGGAGTCGAACAAGACTCAGGCCATCCGATCAGCCATAAGGAAAGATCCTATAATCAACACACCATAACCATAATCATATTGAGAAATAGTGTCAATTACACATAGGATCTATTATTACAGGACAGGACTTATCAAACTCAGCTATGGTAATTCTCACCTTCCACCACATCTCCAGATGGACCAGCATCTGGGGCAGCAATGGAGAACACTCTCCCCTTGGTAGGTTGACGTGGTGCAACACCCACTGGCTTTGGCTGATTGGGACAATCCTTCTGGTAATGTCCGGACATCCCACAGTTGTAGCAAACTACTCTGTCCAAATTCCTCTGCCTTTGCCAACATTGCGCCGCTACATGCCCCATCTTGCCACAGACATGGCATGGTCCCATCTGTGGGCCACTGCTAGACCCAGCATGGCTGAAACCCATACTCTCTTCTTTACCCGACGTAGACCGTTGCTTCTGCTTCTTGCCAGAGCTGCCAGGACTCCCAGAACTTGGCGCTCCCGTCACTGACGGTCAAGAAACGGAAGGTTGAGAGATAGACTTCTCCCCTTTTCCTTCTTGGGATACTCCTCCTGGAATATACTACGGTCATCCTCATAGCAGCTTGCAAGCTCAACAGCCTCCACTAAGGTCTGGCATCTAAAGCCAATAACTATGGATCTCAGCATAGGATTCAGTCCGTCTACAAATCTCTTGGCTCTGTTCTTCTCAGAAACTGCAGCTTGAGAGAACTACTCTAGCCGAAGGAAGGATGACTCATACTTAGCCACAGACATGCTACCCTGCTTCAGGTTCCTAAATTCTCTGTCCAGCTTATCCCTCTCATGCTCTGGGAAAAGCCTCTCATAGAACACCTCTTGAAACTCATCCCAAGAGATCATCAGCAGGTCCACGTTCGGGAATTTGGTGTGGCGCACTGTCCTCCACCACTAATCCGCAGCACCCTTAAGCTGGAAAGCCACGATCCATACCCACTTCTCTGTTGGACACTCAATCCCCTCAAGGATCTTTTCTACTTCCATGAAACAAGTCTCACACTCCTTTGGTGTGCCGTGCCCATCAAAAGTCGACATGCCAAGCTGGCGGAAATGCTTGATCCACGGGTCTTCCTTCGCCTCATCCTTACTGCTGCTGCACAAGGACTGGGCGAAACCCAGCATCATCTCGCCAAATTCTCGTCTCATCCCCCTCTAGGCGCTACCCTCTCTAGTCTCAAAGTCAGGTACAGGGGTCTTGCCACGACTACGGCCTCAGCGGGACATCTTCCTGCCAGCGCTACAAAACACAACCTAAAGTTTCAAGTGCACGACTCACTAGTGTGCAGCCCTAGGGAGCCACTAGACCGAACATCACCAAGCCGATGCTCTAGGTGTAACCTTAGCTCTGATACCACTCTGTAATGCCCTGATTCTGGGCACGCTACCAAAACACAGTATCACAAGCATAATTACACTAATTACAGAAATACTAAATAACTGTAACTATGGCTCACCTTCAGGATCACAATGTGCGGCTAGAAGCTTCAATTCTTGCACCAGAACTCGGCTGCACGCGATCTGCACCTGAAAACCAAATAGCATGCGTGAGTGACATCTAAGTCACCCAATACGTGCCCCAAAACATACAAACCACAAAACCTCGGCAAAACCCTAAAACTCATTTCTTATCATTCTTCAAAACTTGTTTTTCTCTTTTGAAAATCATCCTTTCTTTTATTAGACAATCACTTGGGAATTCATTCCCAATCCATGCTTTTTCAAAAGCCATGTTTCTTTTTATTTTCTCAAAACATTTGGAAATTCATTCCAAAACCACTTTTTCTTTCAAAACATTCCTTTACATTTCTTTCAAAAAATCTCTGGAATTCATTTTCCAAAACATTTCCCTTTTCAATATTTGGGATTTCATTCCAAAACACACTTTCAAATTCACATTTCTGACTAGATCCAGCCTAAAACACAATGCCCCATTGGGCTCAAAACCAAATCATAAACACTTGCTGACAACTGGTTAAAACATCATCATTTCTTTTCAGGATTTTAGGACCATTTCATAAGTCCAATCCTGACCAAATCACATTTCTCTTTCTTTATTCATTTCCAATTTTCTTTACTGTCGTTACATTGATCAGGGGTAACCAGACACACAAGCAGTAGATGAGGACATCCTTCCCCTACCTTCCTGCACTGCCACGATGAAATTCCCCGTGTGGGATGTCACCGCCTCGGCCAACCGGCCTCAATTTCATTTCCATAAGTGAACGGGGATACGTCTCTGTTTGACACCCCAGTCGGTGACCCGAACAACTAGTTCTAATGACCTAGGCTCAGCCTACACCGTCGGTGACCCGAATAACTAGGCTCAAAAGCCCAGGCTCAGCCTACACCGCTACGAGCTCGGTGACCCGAACAACTAGGTATGAAAACCCAGGCTCAGCCTACACCGCTATGAGCTCGGCAACCACATTATCAGTGTTCCATTTCAAAACTCTTTGAATTTCCTTTCAAAACCATTTTCCCTTTCATTCCATTCTTTTCGTTGCAGGACTCTATTTCCTTGCAACTCTTGACCCTCCATTGGGGTCCCAACTCAAGTCATGAAAACCATGCTTAAAATCATAAATTGGTTCTCATGCCCAAAACCACATAAAACCATCTTTTTCATTCATTTATAGGGTCTAAAACCCAAAACCACACCGAAAAACATTTGTTTGGGGTTCCACATGCCTCCATGTCATTACATGGGGAAACATCATTCATATAAACCCACCATACCATTAAAATCATTTAACATTCATTAAAATTCACATTTTAACATCCCAAGTTTAGGGCAAAAACGGCATACCGAATATTCAATTCGGTATTCCGAAATTCCCTGTTTCGGTATACCGAAAATTTTCGGTATGCCGAAACCCCATGTTTCAGTCGACTGTGAAATTTTGGTCTACCGAACCCTGGGTTCTGGCTTAATCTGTCAGGATTTCGGCATACCAAATAAATTCGGCATACCAAATTCCTCGCAGATAGGGCACACCCCTGTTCCACAGCGGTGGAGTTCGCCCAAAGTGGGAGTCCTGATCGGACCCTCCAAACATTCACCAACAATTACCATAAAATCATGGGGTGTAGACCCTTAAGTTTACATCGAAACCCCTCAAACCATTCATGATTCCATCAACCATACAAGGAGATATAAATTCGCAAGGGAAACATGCTCAGAGTTAAACCTTAAAACATTTAGGGCATATCTACCCAAAACTCACGAAATTCACACAATCTAGCATGATCCATACACATTCACATCATTTATCTCATTTCCATCATCCCTACTATTGTTTTACGATTTCTCATGCATTTTCCATCATTATTCTTCAAGGAACAATAACGGGAGAAGGGGGAGAGATCGCGTACCTCTCCAGTGGCCTACGCAACACCGACGAGTTCACCGCACCTCGGCGTTGCCTCGGTGAAGCTCCGGTGAACCTCGACCTCCGGTGAAGCACACACACACGCAGACCCTCCTCCTCCCATCTCGCGTGCCCCCGCTCGCTCTCCTTTGCCTTTCCTTCCCCACCACACTCCTCCCCTGCCCATGTCTGCCTCCCTCTCTTTATTTCCACCACTACACGCTTGGCGTCGGCCACCCATCTCGTCGGAAGAGATGGGGAGGCACGGGCCTTCGTCGCTGGTGGCATGGGTGGAAGAAGAGGAAGAAGAAGACGAAGAATGGGTGGAAGGGCATGGCTCATGAGAGAGAAAAAGGAAGGAGAAAAAGAAGAAAAAATGGGCACACAAATCGAGGCAACTGTGCATCCTCAAATCAGACTCTACATTGGTCCCAAATCACAAATAGGTGCACAAAAGACCAACCACAAGCTTTCACAATCAAGAAACAATAGATTATCCATTAATAAATCATTTAAGCAATATTACAATTAATCACATGGTTTACAAATAAAAATGAATAATCAGGCCCAGATGTCACACAATGTCTTTGTTATAACTTCATTATTCCACCGCAATATGATTGCTAAATGCTTGCTAATTAAGTGAGATTGTGTCGTCGAACGAGATCTAACGAGGACATTGCGAGGAAATGTCCTCGTTATTGCTGATGAAGACACTATTTTAGCTAGGACTTAGCAAAGATTTGTCCTCGCAATGTCCTTGCTAATTCTGGGCAGTAGAAAAAAAACCAATACATTACAAAATTGAACTTGCTAAAATATAGTTTAATTTCCCTGTTAAAATGACATTCAAATACATTCACAAGTATATTAAATTAGACATATATTACACATAGACAAATTTTATATAAAAAAGTTTCAATTGATCATACAACATAAGATTTTACACAATCATTTATTTATAAAATGGTAGCTAATACAATACTAAAATGTCTTAATGCAAGTCACTCAATATAATACAAGTCAAAACGATATGTTACATATCACTTTCTTTGAGAACAAACTTGCTTTCCATTACCTTTTGAGGATGATGTATGGATGGACCGACGACGACATGTATACTCCTCGTAATCCTCCTTGTCGTCACTTGGGAAATCTTTCTGTTCGTCCTCATATCTTTTGATAATAAAAACAAACTTAAAATATGTTATGATGGATAATAATTATATTATAATGTTGAATTCAATATGACAATTTATGCATATCAAAAATTTTAAAACTAAATAAAACTTTACCTTACAAGTCAATCCCCCAAAGCATGTATTTCATCTCTTATTTCATTCCTTAAATTTGAGTGTATTTTAGTTCTAAAATCCTTTTTATTGTAGCCACCATTTGTGATTACTAAGAAGTGAAGAACTCTGGATCTAATAAAGCAGCCTGAGTTGTGAAACGATACTGCCCAGTAGAAGGCGCAAAAGAACCAATAGAACACTCTTCTGAGTTGTATGGATCCAAACCACCTAGGCCTTGCTTTCTCAATGAACTACCCATATTCCTTTCTATTGAAACTTTTTTCCAAAGTTTCTTTTTAAAGATTGAATGTTCATCGACATTATTATCCCCATATTTTTGTTGAAGGTGTACCTATCTTGTATAAATAAACACAAGAAGTTAGTAAGAGATAATATAAGATATAAGTGTATATGTGACATCTGGGCATGATTATCCAATTAATGTAAGTCATGAAATTAATTGTAATATTTGAATCTGATTTATTAATGGATAATCTAATCTTTTGGTTTGGATGTATGTTTTTTCTCTCAAATGTGGCTTGACTGGTGGTTTCCCTAGTTATGTGATTTTGGTGTTGTGCTAGTGTGTGGGGGACCCGGGTCGTACCCAGTCAACCCAAGCACAATGCCACTCACACATCTTCTTCTCCCTCTCCTTTCCTTTCTTCTTGGTCGACCCATGCTTCCACAGTCCACCCATATATGACCCATCCCCTCCGTCGCTTGTGTGGTGTGGCGGTGATCAATGGGATTTGCGGAGGTGGTCGGGGTGGAGAAGTTTAAGAAGGGCCATAGAAGATGGTGTTGAGGGCACAAACTGAGCCAGAGCGAACCAAAACCAGGGGGAGTGAAGGCAAGGGGTGCGTCGAGGGAAGAAAAGCCCTACGCACGGATCGTCGGTGGGAAGGCTTCGTCGGAGGTGTGAGGAAGCTTGCAAGAGGGCGGGTAGGTCGTTGGAAATCCCAAAGAGGTACACGACCCCCTTCCCTTCCCTTGTTCTATAAATGTTGGTTAATAGCCTAATGCATGAAAATGACAAACAAATGCATGATAAATCATGGAAAAATAATGGGAATGATGGAAGTGATGTGAATGACATGTATGTGTAGTGCTCATGTTAGGTTATATGATTTTTGTGAGTTTTTGGTGGAAATGTAATGCATGCTACAATGTTACGAAATGAGCTTCATGTCTTTGTGGTTTTATTTTGAATAGCATGCTTAATGGTTTTGAGAATGGATCGAGGGATTTTAAAGTAGACTTGAAGGTCTACACCCCATGTTTTATGCATGATTCTTGGTATGTATTTGATGTGTCCGCCCCTCACTCCCAAGGAGGAGAAGAGTCGAGCGGCTGAAGTTGGGTTGTTTTCTGTAATTGCAAAAAATGGCATACCGAATAAAATTTGGTATGCCAATTTGCTACCTAGATTGCCCTGAGCCACTGATTCAGACGATCGAAAGGTTTTGGTAGACCTAATCAGGAAATTTTGGACGACCGATGAGAGGATCAGTCACCTGTTTTTGACTCAGGTAGCGGGAAATCTAATAGGAATTCGGACGACCGGGCAATTTTGGTTTATTGAATTCCGATACATTTTGAACAACCGAATGTTTTTGGTCGACCGAATTAGGAGATTTCAGTCGGTCGATTCTAGTTCGGTCTACTGAATCAGATCCCTGGCCCATATGCTTAGATGTAATTATAAATGTTAAAGATATGAGTTGAAATAATTGATTGGCATGTGTTAGTAATGTTTTCCTCATATAAATGCAATGGAGAAATATGGAATTCAAATAAATGAATTTGAATGTGGCTTTGGCTTAAGGCCTTAAAATGAAAAGAAATGGATTAAATGCATGATTTTATGATATTTTTGGGCATCAGACCCAATGGAAAAATATGAATGCTTGGTTTTTGTATGATGTTGAGTTTGAGACCCAAATGGGGGGTCATGATTGCATGGGAATGATTCCCTACAAAGAAAAGAGAATGTGTAATGATTTTAAAAGAAAACCTAGGAGTTTTGATAGAAAATGATAATATGTTCTGAAGCCACGAGGGGTTGGTGTCGACAATGTAGTAGGAGTATAAGACTCCTATGAAATCAATTGTCAGATACGAACGTGGTTGCCAAAGTAGAACCTTGAGGGGTTGTTGTCGGCAATTTGATATGGAACCGATTGTTAGATACGACCGTGGTTACCAAATTTTGAGACGGTGTAGGCTGAGCTTGGGCTCATGAATCTGGGTATTCGGGTCACCGATGGGACATCAAGAGAAAACATATCTCCGTACATATGAAATGAAATTAAGACCTATTGGCCGAGGTGGTGTCCTACCACATGGGAAACTTCATCGTGGCAGTGTAGGGAGGTATGGGAAATAGTATCCTTACCTATTACTTGTGTGCCTGGTTACCTCTGATCAAGGTAACACCAACAAGAAAAGGGAATGTAAAATGTGTGGTATAAGCTAGCATCTGATTTGTTGTTTTGGCTTAAGGTTTTAGCCAAATTCTAGCAATGAATAAGAATTATGATTTGAAATAGTTGCCAGCTAATGTATATGGTTTACTTTTGAGTCCTGTAAGGCCTTGTATTTTAGACTAGATCTGGTCGAAAATGTGGATTTCTCGATATGCATAAGAGATTTGAAAATGCATGAAATTGAGAAAAAAAGGTAGGGTTTTGAAAGAGCATGATTTTGGATAGAAATTCTAGACATTTGAAAACAAAATTGATATTTTGAAAAGAGTTTTGGAAACCATGTTTTATGAAATTTAGATTTGTATTTCTCGCGGTTTTGTCGAGGTTTTGTATGTGTGGGGGGCACGTACTAGGTGACTTAGATGTTACTCACGCGTGCTTTGTTTTGTTTTCAGGTACACGTTGAGGTGCAGTCTTGTTTCGGTGTCCAGGTTTGGAGCCACTAGCTGCACATATTTCTTGGAGAGGTGAGCCTTAGGTAGTTACAGTTATTTCATTTATATTGTAATTATTGCAATTCCTTATGATACTGTAGTTTTGGTAACGTACCCAAGTTTGAGGCATTATAGTATATTATTAAAGTAACTTTAATTATAGTCATGATTACTTACAAGTACATCCTTTGCATTTGGGATTGACTAAACATGCTCCGATCTACTAGTGTGTGATATAGTCCATCATTTAGCCACTGTAGGTTCTCTGCACAATTTAGTGACTTATAACAATTGAAACATACGTTATTAATTTAGAATACATCCAAGATAAATTATACGTTTTAGGTATGTCCATTTAACTTTCCATTGTGTTCTAGCACTAGGACTGTTGGAGATGTTGATTCTGACATGCTTTTCTCTTTCAATGCCACTTATGGGAGCTAGATTTATTTCATTGGAGAATCTGCTTTTTTCTGTAAAGACATTTTCTATAAGATACCAATTTTACTTAATTGAGCTTTTATTTATCCACCAGTGCTGGCAGAAAGCCAAAGATCCTTTTGGATGCTAAAATCTTCTTTGCGGATTTTATTTTTATGCTCTTGAGAATTCGTACTAGAAGACAAACATAAGAAATATAAGCATGCTAATATTAATCATTACAGACATCATTCCAAAGCCTACTGAATAAGCAGGGTGGAAATCGAGCTGCGTGGGAATATCCATTTGTAGTTGCTTGTGTTAATATCACATTTATGATCATGCAGATGTTAGATCTTCAGTCTTGTAAGATTTTATTCTTTCAGCACCCATATCTTATGACCACTGGACTGAAATTTACATTTATTTTCAAATATAATTTACTTTTCTTGCTTGAGACGTCCATCATACAAATACATATTATCTATAACATATTGAGTTTATTCTTCACATTGATTTAGCTATATGATTTTCTATACTAACATAAGGCTATTTGCAGTAAAACCAAGGACATTTGTAATAGTAGTTTTGATTCAAATGTTATCAGGTGAGCCTATAAGACTCTGAATGCTGTAACTACTCTCGTGGCATTTGGTTTGCACTTTGCACACATAAAATAGTTAACATTTATAAAAATGACACTTACCAATGTTTCTAGAGGATGAATGGCCATTTGACTTGCTATATTGTGTTATTTCAATTGCATTTATATCTGGTAAACTATGTGAAAAGTGGGGAAAACACATGGATTTGTGTCTTCTGAAAACTTGGATTTCTGTCTTCTCTATTGAACCAACTTAAACATGGATTTTCAAGTTGAAATATAAAAAGTCCTCTAAAGTAAATTAATATAAAAATATTCTTAACAACTTAGCTCGAAGATTGTTGTGGCTTCTTGATCCACTTGTATAGCCAATTTTTTGCTTTCCACGATTTGATTCTCAACCGTAGATCTTTTGTAGAATTCTGCATCAATGGAAAAAAGATCACAAAGTCTATTCCACCTAGTTTTAAAATTAATCAATAATATATATGTTAATTCTCAAATATACAATAATAATTAGAAATTCAATTAAATATAATCATTAATTACCTCTCTAGTGTAAACCAATGCAGAGGAAATGCCTTGGCTGCCTGATAATCATCGTAAGGCTTAGACATTTTGCCAATGTATCTATCCATGCCCTATAATAGATATTATTCATCATTTTCTTAATTAATTTTGCAAAAGATACACGATAATCCTCCTTGGTACATTCAGGTGAAAGTGTAAACTTGCTTTGTATAAATCTAATATCATTATTAATTCAATGTACTAATTATTTAAATTAAAAATAAAGATAAAAATTACTTCTTACCATTAGCACATTAAACATTCTTTCCTTCTCATTTGAATGCAAATGCGACCATTTGTACTTGATGGTCGAAGTATAACATCTAAAATTTTTTATGATCTCTAACAAGATCCTATTACTCTTCTTGAAATTACTGCAAATAAATCAGGTTAAGTACAAAAAAAACAGTATTCCACGTTCACTACCCCAAATTTAAAAAAAAGTTACCTGTATGAGTCAAGCTCTAGAAGAGGTCGTGATCCATGAGAAATTTCAGCATAATCTTTTTGTTGTTCTTGTTATTTATTAATAAAATTTAACATTTGTTAGTAATTATATTTAATATAAAAACTTAAAAACTATAATTTCATGGTATTATTTACCTACTGTGGCTAGAAGGGGAGACTCAGGCTGGACATGGCATGCAACACTACTCTGTGGAGTAGTATTGTGCCTAATCATAGAAGGAGAGGTGGGAGCTGTTGGATCGAGAGGCTTCTCTAGAGGAGGTTAATAGAGAAGCTTAGAATTTTAAAATTTTACTCTAGGTTTCTAAAAACAAACACAATTAAATACAGAATTTGAGCTAACTAATTAAACAAGCATAGAAGGAAAGAGAGACAATCAAGTACACAAGGATTTTATAGTTGTGACATCTGGGCCTGATTATCCATTTTAATTGTAAACCATGTAATTAATTGTAATATTGTATAAATGGTTTATTATTGGATAATTTGTTGTTTCTTGTGATTGTGGGGTTTTGGTTGGCTTTCTGTACATCTATTTGTTATTTGGGACCAATGTGGAGTCTAGTTTGAGGATGCACAGTTACCTCGATTTGTGTGCCCATCTTTTTCCTTTTCTTTCTTTTATTTTTCTCTCTCCCTCACGTGATTCCACCAACTTCGTCTCCTTCCTCTTCTCCCCTAGACCCGTGCCACTAGCGACACCGGCCCGTGCGACTCCATTCCCTTTGATGCGAGGGTGATGCGACAGGAGGCTGGCGCGACGCAGGAGGAGGAGGAGATAAGAAGGAGGAGAAGGTCGAGGGAATGCAGCCATGAGAGAGAGAGAGAGAAGGAAAAGATGGAAGGTGCGCAAGCCAAAGGAGTGTCAAGTCATGGTTTGCTTGTGGGGAGAAGGCTTCGCTAGGGTAGGAGGAGCTCGCAGGAGTTGGATAGGCTTGTCGGAGGAGGTACGCAGCCCCCTTTCTTCCCTTTACCTCCTCCATTATACGGTTTTAATTTAATATGTTAAATGCATGAAACTGGTGTAAAATGCATGTAAAATTGTAGGAAAATAGTGGAATTGATGAGAATGAGTTGAATAGCATGAAAACATAGATATCATGTGGTTAGGATGGAAATTGGTAGGGTTATACGAGATTTTGGGATGAAGGCTACAATAGATGTTAATGAGCTTCATCCCTTTGTGATTTTCATATGAATTGCATAGTTAATGGATTGATGAATGGTTTGAGGGGTTTTGAAGTAGACCCAAGGGTCTACACCCCATGATTTACTTGCATTTTATGGTGCTTGTTTAAGGGGTCCGTCGGAGACTCCCAATTATGGCGAATGCAAAGGCTGAAACAGGAGAGGTGCCTTGGTCTTGGGCAATTCGGCATGCTGAATTGGGATCGACATACCAAATACCTATCAGATTAAGCCAGGATACCTAGTTTCGATAGGTCGAAATCACTCGGTCGACCGAAACAGAGATTTTCGGTATACCAAAAATGTTCAGTGTACCAAACCAAGGATTTTCGGTATACCGAATCTGGTATTCGGTTTGCCGATTTTGCCCTGGCCCTGGTATATATAAATGTGAATATAAAATGAAAGAAAAAGGTTTTAAATGGACGTTGAGCATGTGTTAATGGTGTTTTCCCCATGTAAATGACATGGATGAATATGGAACCGAAATAAGTATATTTGGGAATGGTTTTGGGTTTAAAGCCCTAAAAATGAATAAAAGTGATTAAATGTATAGTTTTTGAGTAATTTTGGGCATGAGAGCCAATCTTACGATTTTAAAAAGTATGGTTTTTCATGAATTAGGTTGGGACCCTAGAAGAGGGTCAGGTGTTGCATGGAAACAGATTCCTGCAACGAAAAGAATGAAATGGAAATGGTTTTGAAAAGGGAAAACTTAAAGTGTTTTGGAAATGAAACACTAATAATGTGTTAAGGAACCACGGGGGTTGGTGTCGACAATGTGGTAGGAGTATGAGGCTTCAATGAAACCAATTATCAAATACGACTGTGGTTGTCGAGCTTGAGACTATGTAGGCTGAGCTTGGGTCATTAAACCTAGTTGTTCGGGTCACTGAGCTCGCGGAGGTGTAGGCTGGGCTTGGGTATATGGAACCTAGTTGTCCGAGTCACCGACGGTGTAGGCTGAGCCTGGGTCATTGAACCTAGTTGTTCGGGTCACTGATGGGACGTCAGACAAAGACGTATCCCCATGCTTATGAAATGAAATTAAGGTCGGTTGGCCAAGACGATGTCACCCCGCATGGGGAATTTCACCGCGGCAGTGTAAAAAGGTAGGGAAATGGTGTCCTCACCTACTGCTTGTGTGCCTGGTTATCCCTGATCAAGGTAACATCAATAAAGAAAAGTGGAAATGAATAAGAAAGTGTGAGGTTTTGTGAAAAAAAAAAGAAATGTGGTTTGGCTAGGATTAGACTTACGAATGGTCCTAAAATCTTGGAATAAAATAATGGTTGTGTTTTAACCAGTTACCAGCCAATATTTATGATTTTGGTTTTGAGCTCGAGAGGCGTTATGTTTTAGGTTGGATTTGGTTGAAAATGTAGTTTCTCAAGATATGAGTTTTGAAAGTGGTTTTGGTCATGGGCAAAATCCCAAGCAATAAAAAGAAAGATGAGTTTTGAGAAAGAATATGGTTTTGGAAACGATTTCTGGATATTTTAAAAGAAAAAGGAAATGGGAGTTTTGAAAAAAAAATAGTTTTGGGAATAGATTCCCAAGTGATTTCAAAAGAAAGAGGGAATAAGGTTATAAAATTGGATTTCCAAAAGAAAACCAAGTTTTATAAATTAAAAGTTGAGTTTTGACATTTTTACTGGATTTTGTTGTTTGTGTGTATGGGGTGCGTATTGGGTGACTTAGATGTCACTCACACGCGCTTTGTTTGGTTTCAGGTGCAGATTGTATGCAGTTGAGTTCTGGTGCCAGTGTAGGAGCTTTTAGCCGCACATTGTTTCCTGGAGGTGAGCCTTAGTTACAATTGTTTAATTATTGTCGTAATTAGTGTAATTCTACTTATGATATTGTGATCTTGGTAGCGTGTCTGAGATCAGGGCGTTACAATAGTGCTTCGGCCAAATCCTACTCTAGTCTACTCCTCGAGATACCCTTGAGAGTTCCCTTTAACTATTTAAAATAAACACTTACTTGTTGAGCAAGACCCTTGCCAACTCTTGCGAATCGCGGAACCTTCTCCCAACCAGAGAAATACGCAAATTACTTGATTACAAAGTATCAAACCTTTCTCACAAGTGCCAATCTCTTTGATGAGGCTTTTGAGCAAATGGACTTGGGAAAAATGAGCTAGGAATATGAATGAAGCTTGAACAAAGGCAGTACATAGAGAGAAAGAGCTTAGAAGTGCTTGATGATGCTTAAGGGTTGATTAGGAACCCTATTTATAGGATTAGGGAGGGTAATCCTTTCGTCTATCAACTAAAATAACGGCTAGTAATGGCTAGTTTCTTCGGAAGTCCGGTAACAAATCGGTGTGCCGTTTTTTGTTTGCTATATTGCTTTCCACGAGCGATTCGGTATGCCGAAATACCTTCGGTTTGCTGAAATCTTCTAGTTCGGAATGTCGAAAATCTTTAGAGTGCCGTTTTGATCTCTGCTTCCATCCTTTGTCTTTTGAAATTTGGTGTGCTGCGTGATGTGCCGAATTCTCTTGATTCCATACGCCAAAATTCTTTGGAGTTGTAACGATCCAAGTTTTAGAAGTGGTGCTGTGGCCAGATAATTAAGGTGAAATTCAGGCGTGTTAGGCTTTAGGAGCCTCAGTGCCTAATGTGGGATACATTTTTAGTAGTGTCTAACGCTTGGATTGTGGGTTTCTGGCCTTTTGGTGTGGTGTGGTTCAGTTGCTGTGCTGGCCCTCGTGGGAGTTTCAAGGGTTCGCTCTGTGCTCTGGTGGTGGATCTTGGTTTGCACGAGTCATGTGGACGTGGGAGGTCGTGTGGTTTGATTTTGTACTTGCGGCTTCCTTTCTTTCCTTCCCTTCTTTCGCTTTCCTTTCCTTTCTTTCTTTCTTTACTTTCTTCTCTCCCGAGCCCCACCCCTTCCTCTTCTTCTTCTTCTTCTTCTCCTCGTGCACGTGGGAGAGGGAGAGAAAAGAGAGATGGGAGACGGGAGGGAGAGAGGGTTGAGAGAGAGAGAGAGAGGGAGATGGCCGGAGATGGGAGGATGCAGTTGCCACTGTGCTGCCGTCGTCGCGTGGAGGAGAGGAGCAGCTCGTGGTTCGAGGAGGAGCGTCGCCGTCCGTCTCTCGTCGTTGTGTCATCGGTGGATGTACGCACCTCGTAGATTTTATTTTGGTTGCAAATTTGTACCATAGGTGCATATTAGTGTTCTAGTAATTGTAGTGAAGTTTATAGAAATTATTGTGCATTGGTGGGCCATTTATGGCCGTATTTAAGGTTAGGGGTGAATAGTGTTCCCTTTGTGTTTTATGTTGATTTCTCGAGATCCGCTTGATGGATCTCAGTGTTGTTTGTCTGGTTTGGAAGATCTCGTTGAGATCTTCATTTTGATATATTGTTTGTATGGTTTGGATTTGTGGTTTGCACGATTGGGCTTTGGGTCCCATTTCGGGTTGCCCTACAGTCGCCTGGTTTAGCATGCTGAATTATTTCGGTATGCCATTTTTATTACAGATTGTCCCCTCGATCCCTGATTCAGTCGACTGAATTTATTCGGTCTGCCTTTCTGGTAGTCTTGGGTGTTGATAGAATTCTTGGTTCGGTCGACCAAACATTTTAGTCTACCGAATTAGGGGTTTTCGGTCGACTAAGTGGTCTTTTTCGGTCTACCAATCTGGTGCCCTGAGCCTAGTTTCAGTTGACCATTCGATTTCAGTCTGCCGATTCAGGCCTTGATCCTGCATTAAGATATCTTATGTTTTGATTAATATATATATATATATATATATATATATATATATATATATATATATAGTTAATATTAAGTAAGGTCCGTCCTTACTTTTAGATGGTAAGGCCCTTAATCCTATCCATCCATTCGTCATCTATTAATTTGATTTAAAAAAACTAGAAACCACTTTAAAAAACAACCTAAAATTTTTCATTCAAAATTCAAAATAAAAAATCCCCTCTCTATTAAACCGCCCCTCCCTTCCAAAAATACCAACCCTCCATTTCCACCCACCCCCCTCTCGATGCCCTAGTCACGCAAGCCCTTCCTTCCCCCCATCGCCCATCACCGCCACCACCCCTACCATTGCCAACCACGCCCCCCCCATCGTCGGTCGACCCAATCTATGCGTTATTGTCTTGCTTGAGAAGCAGGCTCTCACAGAGCCGTCGGAAGACGATACCACCAGAGGAAGTAGGACTGGAAGCGGCGGCAAAGGCAATGGAACGGATGACGTCGATGTAGGCGGAACGAATGGAGGAGTCGACGTCGTAGAGGTGGGAGCGAATAGCAGAGACCATGTGGAGGAGTAACGGGGATAGGGAGTGAATCCAAATGGGAGTTGGGTTCGGGTTTGGTTGTTATTGAGGGGATGTGCCTTTTTGCGATGGCATGGTGGCCGCCTGGCTTAGTTTTGATGCACATGCTTTGTGAGCTTGTTCGTGTACATGTTTGTCCCCTACTTTAGGTCAGAAATTGCGGTTTGCCGTTGCGTATTGGGGGGGTGGTGGTGGTGGTGGTTGTTGTTGTTCTGTGTAAATGGATTTTTTTTATTTCTATATTGATTCCAATGAGTGATGCTTTGTTGGGTGAAGCAGATGATATTTAATTATTGCTGTGATGAGAGTGAAAGAGGGGGATAAAGATAATTTTTTTTTTACATCAATACATATTGAAAATAGTGATAATGAAAACCGTAGATATCTCAAATATTAAAAATATAACAGTAAAAAATGGTAACACTTAAACCAAAACAAGAAAATGTAAAATTGATACTAAAACTAAAATAGGAAACATTAGTAACACTAAAACAAAAACAGGAAAATGTGAAATTAAAACTGAAACTAAAACAAAAAAATTAAAACGTTACGAATAAAAAAAATGAATTATTGCCCCAAAAAAAAGGATATCAAAGTGCAACAAGATATTAGTGTGAATCAATTGACGTAAAAATCTATCAATATATGAAAATGGAAATTCACAAAACTACTATTACAACGTAGGTGGTTTTACTAATTTAAATCTAGATTTAATCTTAATCATAGGATGTGTTGTTAATATATATGATTAAGGACCTTACTATCTAAAATTAAGGATGGGCCTTACCTGATATATACATATATATATATGTATATATACATATATATATGTATGCATACATATATATGTATATATGCATACATATATATGTATATATGCATACATATATATGTATATATGCATATATGCATATGTATATATGCATATATATATAACACACACACACACACACACACACACACACATATATATATATATATATCTTGGGGAGATAAATATAATGGCATAAATGATTAGGATACTAGGGTTTGCCAAAAACGAATTAGCAAGATTCCATTTAGGGTATAGGTAGAATAAAAGATGAAATGATTTAGAAATAATAAGTTCTTTCCCTAGATGGTTTAGACTGGACTTTAGGGATAATGATAGTGTCCCTAGGTCTAGGGCGTATGTGGTTTTGTGTGCAATGCATTGAATGGAGTATTTAGTGGCACTGTCTCGGGTGTCTAAGCCGATCTGGTTGTGCTCTCGAGGGACACGAGCCAGTAGGTGTCATACACTTGGCGCCATAGCATGGAGTTCTGGTTGTGTTTGCTTTGTTGTTGGTGTTTTCTTGGGTTGTGGTTGTGGGTTGAGCGTAGTGCTCATGAACCCAGACGCTCCCAAAGTGCTTTTACCTGGGCTTGACAGGAGAGCTATCGAAACTGTATTTTATTTGTGGTTTCTCGACCATTGGTTTGTGTGCCGCTGTTGGGCACAATGTTGCTTGAATTTTGAAGGATATTTAATGATTTTGAAAAGGTTTTCCAAAAGATAGTTTTGGAAAGGAAAAAGTACATATTTTAAAATGGTTTTGGAAAGTGTTTTCTATTTGTGTTGAGGGCCAAGATACTTGAGGCTGAGATTCGTCGGGTCTTGGAGGTATGATACTCCTTGACTGTCGTTTCGAGGCTAGGGTTGTGGTCTGCGGGTTGAGGTGTTTCATGGCATGATGGGGAGGTATGATACTCCTGCTATCACTATGGAGGTATGAGACTCCTTCCTGAGCACCGTGTGGAGGGTGCCGTAAGGAGGTGTACCTTGTGGTGGCTAGTGCGAGTGGGACGTGCACCTCGTAGCTGGTAGCATCCTAAAAGACAGGACTGCCTTCCCAAGGAGGGGTTGGCTTTGTTGAGGGTTCTCCAGGTGGGAGAATCGTAGGACGACACAGTTCCTACACAGGTTGACACGTCGTGGCAGTGCAGACACCGCGATCGCTCCTCGGTGGACTGCTTGTGGCTAGTGTTGTCTGCTTGGCACCGAGCAGTTCGACACACTGTTTGTGCTTGTGTTTGTGGGGAGTCCTGGTTTGGAAAATCAGGCTCTAGGCCAAGAGGAGGCCGTGGCTTTGGCGCTTGTTGAGGCGTAGTGCTTCCAGAGCAGTGGCTTCGTTGTTTTAGGAGCAGAGGCTTCGTGGTTTGGTGTTGTGCTTGGGTTCAGAGGAGACCATGTTGTGCAAAGCAGAGTCTCTGTAGTTGTGCTTTTGGTGTGGTTTTGGGCTTGAGATGGCGAGAGTAACTTTCTCAGGCATGCATAAAAGGTTTTAAAAGTGCACACACATGGTTTTGCAAAGGAAAAGAAAAGAATGATTTTAATGACATGGTTTTGTGATTTTGTGGCCTGCCGGATAGTGGTAGATTGCCTGGTTTGGTGTTGCGGCATCCGACAGGGATGCTAGTGCTTGTGTGCTGGGCGTTGGTAGATTTCCCTTTTGGTTTGTCGGCATCCTAGTGTGATGCCTGTGCTTAGTTGTCTGAGTTGTAGGTGGGGTGCGTGCTGGGTGACCGTTGAGTGGTCACTCACGTGTGCTTTGCTTTGTGTGTTTTGACAGGTGCAAGATAGTAGCAGTTGGTTGCTAGTGCATATAGGAGGAGTCACGCCACCACACATCAGGGATCCAAGTGAGTGTTAGTTTAGTTTATTTCTGTTGTTTATTAGTTTTATTTCCTGTTGAGAGTACTTAGCCTTAGCTACATCATTAGTGTAATTGTCGGTTAATAATAAAGATAAAACAAATAATTAAATGAAAATTTGTAGCTAGATTTTGTGGTAGCGACTTGAGGGTTGTTACAGGTGTACCAATTTGATCTCTATTTGATTATTACAAATTTCAGTGCCTTTTCTCATTCATTATACCGTTAATATTTCGGTATGCCGAATTTGCATCCACTTCGAAATAATTACAAATACAATAAAACTCTATGACTGATATAAGAATTTACATTGATACCCTTTTTGCATTCTTCATTCTCGCCTATGTGACGATTCTCTTGTTCTTCTAATACATCAATAATTCTCAAATCATTTTGTTAGAGCATAATAGATTCCTTTTTATTATCATCAAAATCAATACAAAATACACATTTATTCCAACAATCTCCCCCTTTTTGATGATGACAAAATGATATTAAATTCAAGAATGCTCCCCCTGTCAATAGGCAAGAATAAAATCTAACTTTTCGCATATTAGAGATTAAACTTAAAACAAGCTTTTTCATGAAGGGTATATTAAAATTTTAACGTGGATAATATGACTTATACTTATATACCACATACCACATATACAATTTTAGATTTTAACATGGATACATGGATAACCTATATTTATCTCCCCTTTCTGTCATTAGCAAAAAGAAATTATTCGATTATACATCCCATCAATCAACTCCCCCTTTTGGTTATAAAGATTTAAGACCTACCCCAAATGTCAATCAAGAGAGTATCATACAATTCCAAATTTTTTTTAAAGAAGATTTGAACTAGTCATTACTTATAGAGGTCCAAAATAGATTTAGTCATGTATCAAAAATGATACTAAAGTAAACCATGGTGTGTCATGCCAATGTCATCATACATGATTGAAACAAAATAAACAAGGAAAAATTCTCGCAATCACTCAAGAGTTAGGAGGAGAATCTTTATGTATAAACTCCTGCATATCAGCGTGGTACTCCTCAAGTTCCTCTTGATAAGCTTCTAGCTTGGAATGAGTGATTTTGGTGGTTTCCTCTATCTTTGATAAGATTAATTTCATTTGAGCTCAATTTCCTTCATGCTGTTGTTGTTGATGAATTTGTAATTCATTCATTTGTTGCTGTAGCATGTCGATTTTCTTTGTAATTGCATCATCTTTCTTAGAGCTTTCAGAATTTTCTTTGACTTGTGGTGCACTTGAGGTTGAAGGATGGAGACCTTTGGCCGCTTTTGACCTATCAAGTGCTTGTTCCATCTTTTCTATGGCTTGAAGTCCTAGCTATTTGGTTTTAACCGCTAAACTAGACTCATTGTCAAAAGAAACATCGAAATATTCAAAGAGGAATGTGAGAACAGAACTAAAAATTAATTAGGTCTTGACATGAGTCATGCAATGAACTATGACTCTTGCCCAGTTTACTTGAATTTTCTTGGTGATTTCATATACAACCTTACAAGTGTGTTCACTCAATTCGTCAAAATGTCCTTTCTTTTGGACAAAATTGGCTACTACAATATATGCAATTATCCTAGATTGCTTAGTAAGTTGGTTAATTTTATTCGGTTTGAAAGAGCTTCTAGGATTTTGGAAGATAGCTTTATTGATGTCGGAGTAGGACCAATTAAGTTCATAGGTAGAAAGAGTGATGTCTACGCCAGATGAAGGAATTTTAAAGAGTTGTCCTATAAGCACAACATCAAAAGATATATCTATACCAACTAAATAGGATTGAATTAGGTCATGGGAAATGGTCATGTTGGCATAGAATTCAGGAATCAGTTGGGGATATTAGTGTTTGTCTCATATAGATCCTAAAAATGGAACAAGCATTTGAAATGTGAATAAGGATTCAATGGAGCCAAGGTCTTGAAAAATTACCCTTCTCCCAGAAAGGACCACCCTTTTGGCAAATCTCTCTTGATGAGCCCTTTGTGCCTCTTCATTGACGAACTGGAAGGAGTGGCTGTCAGAGGGGACCGAAGAATCATGAAGATTAGCTTGCTTCCTCTTTGGACAAGACACCATTTGCTTTTTTGGAGCCATGCCATCGAGTGGAGAGGATGGAGAGAGGATGATGAGCCAAAGGAGAGTGGAGGATGAGAAGGGCACAACCAATCGGAGGGGAGGAAACTTGGAGAGGGATTTCGAAGTGCTGTTGGGGGAGATGAGAATGAGAGAATATTGAAAATGAGAGAAGAAAACCTAAGTTTATAATGTTCAATACGAGGAAATTGGTATATCGAAAATTGATTTGGTATGCCGAATTAAGATTTTTAAAGAGATTGGTACAGGGGATTCGGTAGACCAATGATAAAAGAAATACTAAAAATAGACTTCTAAAAAATCTGACAAAAATTTCAGCAGACCGAAATTTTTCGGTGTACTGAATTAGAGATTTTTGGTCGATCGTTGACATTCGGAAGACTGAATAACTAGTCTCAGAGAAATTCAGTATACCGATAAAAATCGGCAAACCGATACAGAGAAATTCAGAAGGCCGAATATTTTCAATGTACTAAAATGATTATTTTCACAAGGAATTACATTATATCTGATATTTTGCAAATATTTAAATCTCTTCTAATTTTAGTAAATTGTTGATCATCAAGAGGTTTTGTGAAGATATTTGCAACTTGTTCTTTAGTTGGAATAAATTCTAACTTAATATCATTTTTAAGAACATGATTTCTTAAGAAATGATGTCTTACTTCTATGTGTTTTGTTCTAGAATGGTGTCCTGGATTTTTGGATAGGTTAATTGCACTTGTATTATCACAAAAAGTTGATGTTGTAGATAATGTTATACTATAATCTTTTAGGGTTTGTTCTATAATATTTGAGTACAATAACATTCAGTTGCAATATATTCAGCCTCGGTTGTTGAGAGTGCTACACAATTTTGATTTTTCTAAACCATGAGACTAAAGATTGTCCTATGAATTGACAAGTCCCACTAGTGCTTTTTCTATTAGTCGTACACCCTACATAGTCGGCATCATTGTATCATAGTAGATCTAAGCTAGAGTTTCTAGGATAAAACAATCCAAAATCAATTGATCCTTGTAAATATCTTAAGATTCTTTTAACAGCTTTCAGATGTGTAACGCTCCACAATTTCCACAATAATTTAAAATAAATTAAATTACAGGAAAATTAAAGCCAAACAAAAAATATCTAACTACCAGGAACCTGTGTGTGCTGCTAGGAGACTTCGATCTATATGCACTACGCTAAACCAACCGCATGTCTGCACCTGCAAACCAAAATCACAAGGAAAACGCATGAGTGATAGGAGTCACCCAATATGCACCTCAAGATAACCGCGGAAAAACAAAACTATAATTAATTTCCTTTTAAATTCATTTCGCAAATCATTTTCTCAAAACCTCACGAACTAGGCCCACACCAGCCAAAACCACAACTGGGGCTCTATTAGCCTAAAACCACAAGCAAAGGCCCTCAATGGCCAAAACCACACATAGTGAGTCCGGAAGCTTGACGCCAGGCAACCAAACTCTGGCCACACGCAGTCCGTCGTGGAGCGACCACGGCATTCTGCACTGCCACGGTGACAGCCACCCTGTGTAGGAGCGTTCACCGTCCCGTGATTCTCCCTCTCTAGAGAACCCTCAAAAAGCCAACCCCTCCCTATGAAGGTTGTCTTGTCTCTCAAGACGCTTCCAGCTATGGGGCACGTGTCCCACCCGCACTGGCCACCACAGGTACACCTCTTCATGGTGTTCTCCACACATGGTGCTCAGGAGAGAGTGTTATACCTCCACACCAGATGACACCCGAGCCTCAGTGCTCACAATGACAGTAGGAGTATCATACCTCCCCATCATGCCACAAGACACCTCAACCCGGGAACCACAACCCTAGTCTCGAGACGACAATGAAGGAGTCTCATACCTCTAGAACCTGACATCCCTCAGGCTCGGGTATCTCGGCCCCCAACCTTGACCAAGGTGTCTCACCCAACCACCCGAGAATGTCGTCATATTCCCTAGTCCCGATAACATGGTCCCACACTATCTCGACCCACACATAGAAAATCTGGAAAACCATTTTCCAAAACAGGCCAACTATCTTTTTGAAATCATTTTCCAAAACCATTTTGTTTCTTTAAAAACTCTTCCAAAACCTTGGCAAAACGACACATTAGGTGTCCCAGGAGACCACCACTGACGACCCACACTCCCATCTTACAAGGACAATACAAACCAATATGGAAACCACTACATTAAAATACATTTTCCAAAAATCTAGGAAAAACCCCAAAAAATGCCCTGGCAGACCTGGGATGTGGTGCACGCGTCTGGCAGACCCGTGGCACTTTCATCTGAACACCAACAGAGCCTAGACCAGGGACCAGAACTGCTGCCGAACCCACACATGTCACTCGTGCAATCGGCCCGTGCCCCTAGTTTTCTGTCAAAATTCAGATACTTGTTGCAGGGCACCCAAAAAATTGCTTGAAGTGGGAGCTCCAACCGGACCCCACAAAGAATCACCAAAAATCTCGAATAAAACATATATGGTAGACCCTCAAGTCTACTCCAAAACCCAACAAACAAAATTGATATCCATTCACCATGCATCAAAATACAAAATCGCAAAGGCATAAGGGTAAAAATGACCCAAATCTCAACCATCGACATAAATACTCATAAAAACTACAATAAATTCCCAAAAATTCTAAAACATTAAATTTAGCCCACGCAATCGACTCGCGTTGCTAGTTTTTTGTCAGAATTCAAACACCTGCAGTATGGCACCCAAAACATTGCCCGAAGTGGGAGCTCCAACCGGTCCCCCCAATCAATCACTAAAAATCTCAAATAAAACATATGTGGTAGATCCTCGAGTCAACTCCAAAACATAACAAACAAAACTAAAATCCATTCGCCATGCATCAAAATACAAAATCGCAAAGGCATAAGGGTAAAAATTACCTAAATCTCAACCATCGACATAAATACCCATAAAAACCACAATAAATTCCCAAAAATTCGAAAACATTAAATTTAGCCTAGATTACATGCATCTTAGGCATTTCTACCATTTTACATGATTTCTACACATTAAATTGAGGATACGTACCTGAAATGAGCTCCAACGACCATCTGGCCAACTTCAGCGAACTTTGGCGGCCTCGCACGTCTATTGCCACTCCATGACCTCAGGGACGTCGCTCTGGAGCCTCTTGCACCGCCATGAGCCATCGCAAGCCACCACCTCCTGTCTCCCACTCTCAAGCTCTCTCTCTCTGTCACCTGCACCCACCAGCAGACCAGAAGGAGGAGTGAAGAAGACGATGGAGAAGGAGTGGAGGGGGGAAGAGAGGAGGAAAGGAAGGGAGGGTAGAAGGCTGGGGCTCCGGTGAGTTGGAGAAGACTCTCCCCATGCACGTGTTATATATGCGGGGTAGGAGGTCGCCGTGCACCTGCCCACCAACATCCAGCATGCACGCACCAGGCAGTCTCCGGCCACCCTTCAGCCTCACCACACACAGCCCAACAGCCAACTCCAAGGCACGAGCCTACGACTCCCCGCACCAAACACTCAACCACCAGCTGGCCCACAACACGGGCCCTACGCAGACCCACGCCAGGGCCCACAAGCACAGTGCCACCATGCATAGTGCCAACCACGTATAGGAACACATCACAGAAGCCAGCCTTCGAGACCCAAGCCCAAAAGTACAAATCCACACAACAGGCCTTGGAACAGCAACACCCATCCAAGAATAAATTCATTAAAATGTAAATAATTACAAAGTGAATTTTACGGGTATTACAAGACGAGTCTCCATTGGGGAAGCTTGAAAACTTGCATACAAGCATACACTAAACATTATATCGGGTCTACTAGCTGTTAAATACAAGAGAAATCCAATCATTCTTCTATATAATTTTTGTTCCACCTTTTGTCCTTTCTCATTCTTTTCCAACTTGGTGGAGGTACTTATAGGTGTCTTAGCTATCTTGCTATGTTCCATACCAAATTTCTTTAATAATTCCTTAGTATATTTTTCTTCGTTAATGAATATTCCTTCCTTGGTTTGTTTTATTTGTAACCCTAAGAAGAATGTCAATTCTTCCATCATACTCATTTCAAATTCTTTTTGCATTATGTTTGAAAAAACTTTGCATAAGTTTTCATTTGTAGATCCAAAGATGATATCATCAACATACACTTGAATAATCAATATATCATTATCTACCTTCTTTATGGATAAAGTAGTGTCAATAACTCCAATCGAAAAATCTTGATCAAATAAGAATTTCCTTAACATTTCATACCAAACCCTAGGTGCTTGCTTTAGTCCATACAATGCTTTGTTCAACTTATAAACATGATTGGGACAAGATTCATCCTCAAAATCAGGGGGTTGTTTGACATAAACTTCTTCCTCAATGATTCCATTTAAGAATGCACTTTTTACATCCATTTGAAAGAGTTTAAATCCTAGATCAATGGCATATGCTAATAACATTCTAATGGACTCTAATTTAGCTACAGGAGCTTAGGTTTCATCGAAATCGATGCCTTCCTCTTGATTATAGCCTTGGGTTACAAGCCTAGCATTATTTCTAATTACTTTTCCAGATTTATCTAAGTTGTTTCTGAAAATCCATTTAGTTCCAATGATTTGTTGATTTTTAGGATTTGGGACTAAATCCCATACATTATTTCTTTCAAACTGATTTAATTCTTCATCCATTGCATTTACCTAATATTGATCATTACAAGCTTCATTAATATTTTTGGGTTCAATTGATGACACAAATGCATATGTTGCACACCTATGATCCAGATTGGATCGTGTAATGATTCCTTTAGAAACATCACTAATAATTAATTCCTTGGGGTGTCCAGATACAAATTGCCATTCCTTGGGTTTGGAATTTGTTTGTTCATTCTTGTTAGTTTCTTCAAGATGTTGCTTGTTTAAGGTGTTTTGAATTTGTTCAAGTTCATCTTCATATTCTATGTCAATTGCCTTTTTGTTACTTGTTTCTTCAAATTCTATATGCATGGATTCTTCCATAGTTAAGGTTATTTTGTTATATATCCTATATGCCTTGCTTCTAGAGGAATATTCCCTCATCAGCCTTAGGATCAAATTTATCTAGATTGTCCTTGGTGTTCAAGATGAAGTACTTACACCCAAAAATTTTGAAATAAGAAATCCTAAGTGTTTTGCAAAACCACAATTCAAAAGGTGTTTTATTTAAAATTGGTGTTAGTGAAACTTGATTTAATATATAACAAGATGTATTTACGGCTTCGGTCCAAAAATGCTTTGGCAAATTGTTTTCACAAAGCAAGGTCCTTGCCATTTCTTGTAGTGTTTTATTTTTTCTTTCAACAACTCCATTTTGTTGTGGAGTTCCTGGGGAAGAAAAATTATGGTCAAAGCCATTTAAATCACAAAAATGTTCAAAATCTTCATTTTCAAATTCCTCTCCATGATCACTTTTGATTTTTATAATTCTTAGTTCTTTTTCATTTTGAACCTCAGTACTTTTGAAATTCTGAAAATACATCACTTTTGTTTGCCAAAAATAAGATTCAAGTAAATCTTGAGAAATTATCAACAATTACAAATACATATTTTTTCCCATCGAGACTCATGATTCTACTAGGCCCAAATAAATCTATATGAATTAATTCTAAGGGTTTAGTAGTAGAAATCATATCTTTAGTTTTGAAACAAGTTTTACATTGCTTCCCAAATTGACATGCATCACATAATTTATCCTTTTTGAAATCAAATTTGGGTAAGCGTACTACAAGATCACCTTTAAACAATTTTGATAGTTGACTCATACTCATGTGGCCAAGTCTTTTATGCCATATGTAACCATGCCGGCGGAAATATCGCAAAGTAATGCGAAAGGTTGGCAAAATCACGACGGAAAAACAAAATAAAATGCAAAATGCAGGAGTCGCCACCTAGTCTATTATGGAAGACAAGGAAAACCATAAACATGAAAATCATGCAAAACAACAAAAAAAAAGAAAAGTCTTCGAAAACCAGAAATGCAGGTAAGGATCCCTGTTACGTACGAGGAAGGTGTTAGGCACCCTCGTACGCCCGATAAAATCGGTCTTCTATGATTTCTCCAATGCTTATGAAATGTTGGCTTTTCAG
>JAMKQA010009272.1:0-13003 GCA_024699735.1 Posidonia australis | reverse complement strand
CTTCTTTCCTTTCTTGTCAAAACTTCTTGAATTTGACCGACCACGATTTTTGTCAAACGTGGTAGAAAGGCCCGTCATCTCTCCACTTGAAGTTGAAGTTAGATGTCGCAATTCTCTTGTGTGGAGATTGGCTCTCACTTCCTCTAAAGAAATTGAATCTTTTTCAATCACAAAGGATTGGACAAAATTTTCAAAAGATTGAGGTAATGATACTAACAATAACAGAGCGGCATCTTCATCATCAACCTTTACCTCAATACTTCTTATCTCTATAAGAATAGTATTAAGATTATCAAGATGCTCTTTGAGAGGCGTACCTTCCTTCATCTCGAGGGAGAATAAACGTTGCTTGAAAAGAAGCTTATTGGTTAAAGATTTAGTCATGTATAGACTTTCCAACTTTAACCATAATCCAGCAGCAGTTTCCTCATCTGCAACCTCGATTATTACTTCATCTGAAAGACAAAGTAATATTGTTGAATGCGCCTTTTCTTCTTGCGCTGTCAACTCGGCATTATTGATCCCAACTAGTTTTTCCTTCAGCAATGGAGTCCAGATTCCTTGTTGTTTAAGGAGCGCCCGCATTTTGATTTGTCATAAGCTGAAGCTGTTCTTCCCGATAAATTTCTCCACCTTAACAGTATGTGAAGACATGGTATTTTCTGTTAACTAAAACAAAAAACTCAACCTGGCTCTGATACCACTTGTTAAGTTTAAGGATTAGTTAAACAAGAAAATGAAATGAAATGAAATGAAATGAAGAATAGAAATAAAACAAATACGCAAATTTACGTGGTTCACCCAAATAAGGGCTACGTCCACAGGACAGATAAGTTTCACTATTCTTCAGAGGATTACAACACAGACTAAGAGTAAACTCTTGTACAGCTCGTACTCACAAAAACCTTACTGGAATACAACTCAGACCAGATGAAACCTCAAAGACAGAGAACAGAAGGAATCAATTTCTCTGTATTTGCAATGTTGAAACACATACCCTGCCTCCTCCTTTTATTGCATTGGAGGAGGGAGAAGAGGTGCGGATGCGCGGATGCATCCATGCGCGGAGCGGACACGACGGGAAGAGAAGCGCTGCTGGGAGCAGGCGCGACGGCAGGGAAGATAAGCGCTGCTGGGAGCAGGCGCGACGGTAGGGGAGAAGCGCACGCGATTCCGGGCAGTCGTGACGGCAGGGGAGATGCGCGCGCGGTTCTGGGCAGTCGCGACGGCAGGGGAGACGTCGCGCGTGGTTCCGGGCAGTCGCGATGGCTGGAGAGACGTCGCGCGTGGTTCCGGGCAGTTGCGATGGTTGGAGAAGAGGTGCGGTTCCTTCCGTGACCCATCGGAGCAGGAGCGACGCTGGGGAGAGGCACGCGGTTCCTTCCGCGACCCATCGGAGCAGGAGCGACGCTGGGGAGAGGCGCGCGGTTCCTTCCGCGACCTATCAGAGTAGGAGCGACGCTGGGGAGAGGCGCACGGTTTGGGGGCAGGTGCGGAGGCTTCCCTCCGCGAGCAGGAGATGCGGGTTAACTCCCGCGACTGAAAAACAGGGCATTAAACTGATTTATTTATTTATTTATTTATCAAAGCATATTCAAGTCATTATCTACATTTTCTTTAATAAATTACTAGAGAAGACCTTGATGTATCTATTATTGAATATAGTAGAAGATTTAGGTGTAGACCATTTTAGTCCTATAATTTTTACTCCTCACACTAAGAAAGTTTTCCATGTAAATCCTTGTGTACTTACCTTTTTTTTTCATAATCGATCACCTTAAAAAGAGAGAGAGGGTGTCTTCGTCCCAACAAAAGTAGTATCAAAGCAACAAGTTATTTGAAATAATTGCCTTGTAGTGAACATGGAAGCGAATACAAATAGAATAATCCCCCTAAATGGCAAAAAACTTATAAACAATGATAACGAATGAAGCTTTGTCAATAATGAATAAAGCTCCCACAAAATTTGATGGAGGCTCAACAATACAAAGAGCAATACCAACTCTTGTTGGATTTTCCTCCACATGGAGAATATCCCATGGCTATTGGGTTTTCCTTCACATGGAAGATGTATATTTGATTGCCTAGGCAGGTGTTACAAACGTCCGCTCCGTAATGAATGAAGCGCTGTCGGAGCTCCCACGAAATTAGACGAAGACTTAACAATACAAAGAATAATGCCAACTATGACATTTACAATGAACCCCTTCTTAATTCTTTCTATTTGATCACAAAATCCAAATTTATGGTGGTAGCTTATTGGATCAGTTCTCTCAAATTATAATGATATAACTAGAGTCACCATTCGTTGGTAACTTTCCTTGTAAGTCTCTATATCAAACAAAAGTACATGATTTACTAAAGAAACTAGTTCCTATTCTATTGTTGCTGTTGCCACATTTCCCCACAAATTTTGCATTCTTAGGTCCTAATACAAGGCAAACATAGTTCATTTAGGTGCTGCACAAATTTTTTTTTTTTGTTAACGATTGAGATAGATATTATTTCTTCGGTCTTAATGTCAGATAAGAAATATAGAGTTCCACAAATATTACATACCTTTAGGCTCTACAGCCTCCAAAATAACATAATAGCATAATGTTCCATGCTGCACAAATTTAACACTACTATATATTACATTTAATCTATTAAAAGACAGAAAGAGGAGATCCATCAGAATTTCATCTTACACAAAGCCACCGAATAAACTATTCTTCATCTTTTTAGACTTCAGATTAAGGTGAAGCTACCAACTGGATCATTCTTCCATGTAGCCACCGTTCTACTAGAGGAGCCTTCAGATTAAGTGCAAGTTTTTTACCAAGATTCGTGCCAGGAGTTACCATCTTATTGGAGCTGAAGCTGCAGTGCATCGAATGTGACGTAACGCGGTTGCCTGTGAAACAAATTAATAAACAATACATCGTTAAAATTCAGTGGCTTTACCAGCTTCAAAAGAACTGTTGTTTGAAGATTTTATGGACAGAACTTCTCTGAACTAGAACAAATATAAAAGAATATCCAGCTCCAAATGTATGAATACTACAAGGCAATTTTATTTTATGAATAGTAGGTAACCTTCAGCTTATATCTACGTACCCTTTGGGGCTTTGTAATGATTGTTGGTGGATCATGTGTAATATTGTATTTCACTCAATTGGTGTCATCATTCGGAAGCACATTTAATATCCAGATGCTTCTGGTGGATAATAAGAAAACTCCACGATGGAAATCCTGTCCTCCAAATATTGAAGCCAGATGACAAATGTTCTTCATATAAATAAGGGATCCCAAATGCTATGGATCCTTAAGACACCGAGCAAATGTAGGATATATGAAATCCACAAATAGTGATTTGTTAAAGGTTCATTAGAATTGAAGATAGGATTTCTGTATTATCAGATAGCATGAACGGCAATGAAGTTGTGAGATTAGAGCTCCACTAAGCAATCATTTTTGCAAATCTTCTTCTGTGCAGATAGGGTGTGTCATAACTCAAGCCTTACCAAAAGTCTCCACAATTGCAGATACCATCTTTGAAATGATGGAAACGACTAGCATCTCTCACAGAGATGTCTCTTTTTGTGACCATGGTGATGAATTTGATGGCAGAATGACAGTCCCCACAGATACGCAAATTCTTGGTAACAAGTATGGTCTGGTCAGCAGCCAAATTAAGGATTCCAAATGCTACTGCTAGCTTCTCACTGTGGTAAAGGAGAGCATGTTCCTTTTCCTCCTCTTCTACATTGTGCAATACAAAGCTAGTATCAGCATAATATCCCAACTTCTTCATTTCCACTAACAGATCTCTAAGAAATTCAGATATCTGCAGTGATTGTGGATGTGATCGATCTCCACCAACAAAAGCATGAACAATGCCTCTAACCTCTATCCAACTGCATCCTGGGCTTTTCTTGAATCCCATCTGTTTCTGCAAGATTCTAACATTTGCTGCTTCATTGAATCGTCCGGCAGCACTATATATGTTAGATAATAAAACAAAATTGCCGGTACCTTGAGGCCCTACCATCTGAATTTTTCTTGATATTTGCTCAGCAAGTTGAATATTCTTGTGAATTCTGCAAGCTCCAAGCAGTGCTCCCCAGACATGGATGTCGGGTTCTAACATCTCCTGCTTGATGAACTCTTGCGCTTCATCAAGTAACCCAGCACGACCTAATAGGTCAACAATGCAGACATGGTGTTCACTCCTTGGAGCAATATTAAACGTTTCAATCATTGCATGAAACAATCTCTTTCCTTCTGACACAAGCCCTGAGTGACTACATGCAGATAATAGGCAAATGAATGACACATCATCAGGCTCTAAGCCACTGTCCTGCATATCTGTGAACAGCAAGAGTGCTTCATTTCCACGTCCATGGATTCCATAACCCATAATTAATGAATTCCATGATACCAGGTCTCTCACAGTCATCCTATCAAAAACATTTCTTGCATAATCAATCCTCCCACACTTTCCATACATGTCTATGAGTGCATTGCATAATGAAGTATCGGATGTAAATCCGAAGACGGTAATGAAACTGTGGCTGCACTTGCCATGCAGTAGAGCAGCTAAGTGGGAACAAGCAGGGACTACACTAGCCATGGTTGCAACATCAGGTTCTACATTTGATAGGTGCATCTTCTGGAAAACAATTAATGCTTCTTCTGCATTTCCATTGTATACACAGCCAGAGATTATCGCACTGTAAGATACAGTATCCTTCGACTCCATCTTGTTAAAGAATCCCATGGCATCGTCTATAGCACCACACTTGGCATACATTGATAAAAGAGTATTCCCTACTGTTATGTCTGAAACAAACCCAATTTTAGCCAAATAGCCGTGTATCATTTTTCCTCCATTCAAATCAGTCAACCTGGCACAAGCACGAAGAACACAAGCTAAGGTCGTGGATGTTAAGTTCCAGGATCCTTCCGATACTATTCTGTTAAAGTCCTGCAAGGCCTCTGCCAACTGATCACACAAGATATGTGCCCCAATCATTGCACTCCAAGTTACCTCGTTCTTGACAGCCATTGCATCAAAAATCCTTCGAGCAAGGTCCACACGCTCGCATTTCCCATAGGCATCCAGTACCGCAGTCCCCACCAAAACATCCTTCTCCATGTCTCTCCTGACGCAAAAACCATGCACACTCTTCACTTGACTCAACAACCTTTCCCGCCCAATTACAGGGAGAACTGCCACAACAGTAGACGAATTCGGCACCAGACCCTGTCTCTGCATCTCTAGAATAAAACCAACCGTTTCGTCATACAACCCATGGAGGGAATGCCCGGCAACCATCGCATTCCACGCGACAATGTCTTTATGCGGCATCTTACGAAAAACACGACGGGACTCATCCAAACGCCCACATTTCATATACATGTCTATCAAAGCAGTAGAGACAAAGACATCCGTATCCAACCCAACTATCTCCGCATGCCTATGTATCTCCACACCATCCTCCAAGGACTTGACAGCCGAACACGCCTTGAGCACGAACGGGAAAGTGAACTTGTTCGGCACAAGCCCCGAGCCTCTCATTCGAAAATACAACTCCACGGCCAGATGATGTGGACCGTTCCATGAGTAAGCTCTTATCATGGAGTTCCACAAGAAGACACCCGGATTCGGAATTTCATCGAACAGCTCCCGAGCAACAGCCGTGTCCCCGCACGATATGTAAAGACACGCTAGCATCTCGAGAAGGTCAGGGTTCTTGACATGGGCGAGGTGCCGGGATATGTGGTTGTGGACTCTCTTGCCTTCTCGTAGCAACTTCAGACGAGCACAAGCGTTTAGAAGGCTGATGTAGGTTCCGGCGTCCGCTGCGGTTCCGGTGAGGTACAGTCTGTTTACCACTTCCGTAACGATGGCCGGTTGCATGGATGGAAGATTTTTGTATTGCCAAACGGATTGGCTGTAACAACGACGGAAGCATAGGACTAGAGGTCGCCGGAGTGATGGTTGGGCCATTTCCAGCCATCAATCCGGAGACGTACTAGATGATGAAAATACGGGAATTTATACGTTTTATCAGTGCAACCGATAAATACTGAACCCACCTGTGCATTTATCAGTGCAACCGATAAATTGCCACGAAATTATATGTCATTGACCACAAGTCAACAGCTATGAGACTGCAAAAATGGTAGAGTCTGATACGATGGTGGTGGATGATTTTTGGTATTAATTTTAGTATTTGTATTTATTTATCATTTAATATAAAATTCTAATTATATAAGTATAACTTAGTTTATTTTTTTCCTTTTTGTATCATTTAAATACAACTCCTGGATCATGTTCTACTTGTATGGCAAACAAGCGATTTCCTCTTCTCTTGATATTTGATCGTGTCATATTACTTAAAAGAGTTTCTATTTTGTCATGAGTCATGTATTCATGTCACATTTTATGTGGTTGTTTGTTATTATGATATTTTTTATGTAGTATTGTTGTTGTTATATATTAGTGTGGTCATTTATCTTGTTCTTTTTGAGAATCAAGACAGAAACCTCATAGAATAATATTCCACAGGTAATTAATACACATTTGATCTACACTGATATACATACTTGATCTCGCTATATTAATACAGATATATACTGATATACAGATATCCTCTTCCATGCAAGGATATCTGAAGTATGTTGATGAAGGTTTATGTCTTTTTTCACATATAATTTCATCTTTTGATTCTTTGAAGCATATTGATGGAGGTTCATGTTCTAGTAAAATGTAATTTCAATTTCACATAAGACAAGTAGTTGAGTTGAATTCTTGTATCTAATTCAAATCTGGTCTAATGGACAACAACAATGTTGTTAACCAACTACCATGGTGTAGTTGATCAGGATAAATGGAACTTCCACCTTCCTCTTAGATTCGAATTTCATGAACTACAAGAAAAAAATATATATATACATACCGATATCAAAAAAATAAAAACAACAATGTTGTTACTACTCCAACTAGTACCAGAGCCAATGACTCCAACTTATAGCTCTCATTGCCATGTACTGAGTAAAGTAATTTCGGATCCCTCCTTACAATTAATTAGATGAATGATAAGGGTGTTGTTCTCTGTTGAATTATAAAACTTGTGGTGAGTCAAACATGGCCAAGGATTGGTAACAAAATTACTTGTTGGTTGATAAAAGCTTTATTTCTTGTGAAGGTTTGGTGTTATTCTTTTTCCGGCAAGTGTGCCTTGTAATTTAATAACTAACCTAGTAACATTGTAAGTCTCAGGTATATATTTTATGATTTGATCTTATGTGTTATTAAATCAACAAAAATGTACGTTACGGTCTTTCTTTTGTAAGTATATAGTCTTTCTTTTGCATACAAGTTCCACCTAGATTGAGGTCTTTGAAGAGATTTAGAGGGTAGAAAGGAAATTTTTTAGTTATTCACTATAAATCCTTCGTAAATTAAAGCCATGAAATTGTTAAGTTTACTTGAATATTTTTTCTGGTTATGCATTATAAATCTTTTTTAAAGGTTTCATGTAAGAGTTGTACAACTTAAGTTACGGTTTATGTTTATTGTGTGTAATTGAATTTTTCTTTTCTCTTGTTAAGAAAATTCTCCATAAAGTTCATGAAGATGAGAATGTATTTTAAGTAGACTTGTCAAACGGATCGTGTCGTGTATAAACATGTATAATATATGTATATAGTAAACCCAAACACGACTCATTTAATTATCGTGTACTTAATACTAAACCTAAACACAAACTATTTGTTAACGTGTATACACGATACGACCCGTTAAATATACGTTTAAGTAAATCGTGTCGTTTTGACACGATAACGATCCGATTGACACGAGTACACGTTTACACGTTTATTACACGGTTACACGTTTATTACACGAATACACGTTTAACATTTACACGTTTTGTACACACAGTCTTTATCCTCATTCCAGCAAAAGAGAGAGATGGAGCAAGCTTCAATGGCTCCTAATATTCCCCAGCAAGGAATGGATTACAATACCTCAACACCTGCTCTACTGGAGGATAATCCTACGATATGATTAACATTTTGTTAGTTGAAATATCTGCCAGACTTCCGAGTTTTGAGTTATAATTTTAACTTCTATTGTGGCAATTTTTTGTGATATTCCTGTGGTGTAATACTGACAATGCAAAACAGTGGCAAACTCTTATTTCATTTATATAATAGATTATCGTTTACAAAAAATAAAAATAAATTAAACACAAATTAATAAATTATGAAACCAATAATTCAACAATATTTTACGAAATCCATTGTTCCATATGTTAATATTCCAAGTCTACAACACAATATAAACATCCATCATTCAAAATAATGAAATCTATAATCCATTGTTTCAATTGAAATAAAAAGAACTATTGTTTCAAATAAAAAAAAGAAGAGGAAGTTCCATTGCTCTAATTTCTAAATGATAAAAGGAAATGAACTAGATCACATAGCCATCAATATCATCGACTCCAGCCACCTTGCAAAGAAACATTCAATACGTTAGCATGTAATTTGTAAGTATTAAAATTTAAAAAAAAGTCTATACTACCTTCAACTAAACCTCTTGAATAAACTCATGCATTGTAGAAGTAGAGTACTGTCCTAAGTTGGAAATTGAGGTATTCAACTTCATGACATCTTCAGTAAGTTCATCTAATTTAGGCTCCAAATCTAAGCTAACATAATACAGAAAAATTAGAATTGCATTCTCATAGATCCATATAAAAATACAATTTAACATGAAATAAAAACTACCTTCTTTATCAAATAACCAATCTCTTAGACAAAGTAAAGTTTCAACTATCTTGGGCTTTAATGTACTACGAAATTGATCCAATACTTTACTTCCCACACTAAATGCAGATTTTGATGCAACTGTAGATATATAAATGGATAAAATATCCCGAGCCATGAGAGCAAAATTTAGATACTTGTACTGTTGGGATTTCCAAAACTCAAGAATATCAATATCAGCATTCCTATCAAGTCTTAGTTCATCAAAGTACATTAACAAACTCGTCTTTTGGATGCTTGAATTGACTTCATCACTTTCAAAATTTTCAAAATCCTAACAAATATGACATAAACAACTATATCAACCACATAATACGTATAAATATATAACCAACAGGCAAATGTGAACACACAAGTGGTCTTACTCTTTAAGAAACTTAAAGGCATCAAAATTAACAAACAACCGAAGAAAACTAATATGTTTGCAGACACTTCAATTTAGCAAACTTTGTGGCACTGTGGATCAGGAAGGCAATTCTACAAAAGCATTAAGAAGTGTTTCTTTAGGAGCTAGTATATCAGACTTGCCATGCAATTTGTTAGCCTCATTACAGTAGAGATGGTCATATTGTTAGATCAACTAAATAAGCCTTCTCAAAAAGAGGAACCAAAAAGACAAAGGCAAGCAACTTGTTACAGTCAAAAGCACCACCACACTAGATAGTAAAATTCAACATCAGACTTGTGTGCTCAAGACAATATTACAAATGTCAAAATTGAAATCCCCATATAGAAATTGCATGACCAGATCTCTACTCCATCAATAAAAGGATACAATAAGAATAACAAGGTACATTTATTACCACAAAAGAAATATACAAAATACACTTTGAATACTAAGCACTATGGACAGTGATGACATGAAATTGTTTTAACATTCACAAGGATTATAAATGCATTGAGGATTATGTCTTAATTATCATTGTAGTCCATCCATGGTAGCTTATGTGGATACTATCGTGAATATACACATCCAAAATGTTCTTTAGGGATAGCTAAAAGACACATCCTTATTTGCATTGTATGGATGCAGATAATCATATTTATTTTTTTTCAACAGTAGCCACTTGTAGTCCTACTAATACCTACTGTATTCATAGCCATACTCTATCTAGAAATAGGTTTGCAAAACTAGGTGATGCAACAACAAGAGATTTGAAAACAATAAAGTCAACAAAACTAGTTGTTGTGTCACTTCCTAATAAAAAAGGTAGAAGTATTTATAGCAGATGAATTTAGCAAGAAAAAATCTATAGACCTGAATATAGTTCTCCTCTATAACAAATTAAGCTGGAAAATAAATGTCGAATACAAGTCATGCAAGTTTTGATCTATCTCATCTATCTCATAGAAAAAATTGAAATCCCAATATAGAAAAGTCACTTATTGAAATTTAAACAAGAAGTTAAAGAATTGAAATACCTTTAGATAATCTATCTCATCATGCAAGTTTTCATCATTTGTATTCTGTGTTGATGTACTTGGAGAAGATGTAGAAGACATATAAATTATGTTCTTGTAATGCTCAAAAATAGAATCAAGTGTGCGACGAAAATTCCTTATTTCCATAGAACTTCCTCCATAGATCTTTTGAAAGGCATAATCCACAAACTGAATCTTGTAGCGAAGATCCAACACAACAACACCACCAAGTATCAAGCTATATTCTTTCCAATATTTCACAAATGTACTCATCATTCTTGATGCCATGTTTCTTGTACAAGAGTTCAAATCTTCCATTGATGTTATCAATGTTTGTTGGATAAGAAAAACTTGTTTGAAGTATAAGTTTGCTGTAGGATATTTCACTCCGGAGAAGATACATGTCATTATATGAAACATCACTAGAAACTTGCAAATCTTTCTCACTTTATTCCATTCATCAGGTGACAAGGCATTCTTATAATTAGAATCACTCAATTCTAAATGAAGAAATGCACGTCGAAAGAAAATAGCACTTTCAAGAATAAGATACGTCGAATTCCATCTCGTAGGAACATCTTGACACAGTCCTTTCTTTGCATTGAGTGACACTTGTGCAACATAATTTAAAAACTTTTGTTTTCTGACTTGTGAACCTTTGACATATTTAACACTTTCCCGAACTTTGACAACACATTCCTTAATTTCCTTTAGCCCCTCATTTACTATCAAGTTCAGAATATGAACACAACAACGAATATGAAAGAAATTACCATCAAATAGAAGAACATCATTCAACTTCAAATGTGTCTTCAACATTTGCACAAATACATCATTTGAAGATGCATTATCTAAAGTTATAGAGCATAACTTCTTCTCTAGTCCCCACTCACTTCAAATCTTATAAATTGTCTCAGATAATGCTATACCGGTATGTGGTGGTGGCATGAAGGAAAATACTATTATCTTTTTGTGCAATACCCAATCTTCATATATATAATGAGCAGTGAGAGAAAGATATCCATTAGTAACAATAGAATTCCACAAATCTAAAGTCAAGCATATCCTCCCACTAAATGAATGCAAAAGATTTTGAAACTTTTTTTTCTCAACTTCATAAATATTCAGACAATCAGACCTTGTAGTGTTCCTACTAATCAATTTAATATCTTCATTAATATAAGAAAATATTTCTCGAATTGCTTCATACTCAACAAATTGGAATGGTACGTTATGTTTCATAATAGCTAAAACTAACAACTCACGGAATTTATCAGGATCAAACTTATAAGAACGAATGGACAATGACCCTTCATTTTTTGTCAACAACATTTGACGAATATCATATGTCCTTTGACAATTCTTTGATGTTTAAGCATATTACCAGTGCCATTTTTTGTATCACTAGAACATTCATAACCACATTTCTTGCACTTGGCTTTTTTCATATTATCAAGACCTATAGGAAGCTCTTCAAATGTATTCCATACAGAGGAAGTTTGCAATCGTTTGTGTTGAGGTTACCTCTAACATTGGGATCAATTTCTTGTTCTCTAACCTCAGGAGATGATCCATCTGAAAGAAGAACTTGTGTTTCCATATCATTCTCAATATTGTTCTTCAAAACACACAAAGATAACAATAACAAAATGTCAATTTTTTAGGTATGAATTGTTTAAAATTTTGTATAAAAATAGATAAAATTAATAAAACCAAGTAATTATTACATTTCCTTCTAGCTCCTTTCCCTTTCCACGGTCATTTTGCTTTGATGGCAACTTCGCAGGCATCTTTGAACTATTAAAATACAAGAAACATCACTTAGTTTTCATCAAAATGTTAATATAGTTAAAGCTAACACAATAACTTGTGACTCACTGATGTAGACTGTGGACTCCACAAGTTGGAAAAAACCTGGCACAACTGATGTGGATTGTAGGTGTGTACAGGTTGTGACTCACTAGGTGCGCAACGTCGACACAACTGCTGATAATTTAAACATAAATTAAAAGAGAAGATGAACAAATAATTATAATAAAAATAATTTTTGCAAACAACAATCTGGACTTCTACTTAAATAGCACAAGATTAGCTAGTTATATTAGATTGAACAAGAACAAAGAAGTGATCAGGATCATGCAAATCACAAATCGATTAAAAATAAAATGAGAGCACAACAGGGAGAGCATTGAATGCTAGAGTTCATTGCTGAAAGTTCAAATACAATCAATTAAAAACTGCCATTGGAAGCAATCAGCAAGATCTTTAATAATTAAGGCGTTCACCTAGATTCAAAGCTTCTTTGCTCTTGTAATATAGAAAAAAATTGAAGAGATTACTCTTGATTGAGACCTTAAACATAGTATATCAGACAAAGCTCAGTTTATTAGGTTCTTTGAAATGTAAGGTACTAGAGTTCAGGATATCACTCACTCAATAGTCAATACATAGCAACCACAAGTTATTTTGAGTTTGATCTTTGGTTATTAGCTCAGTTGGATACAAGTAAATTTGGAATTCCGGATATTGGCTTAGCAACTATTGTAAGCATCGTCAAAATTATATTAATAAAAACTTTTGTCAGGACACATACCTGAGACGCACTCCATTTTTGAGTCGCACTCGTTGCACTTGCACAGGACTACAGGAGGGGAGGGCGGAGGGCACAGCAGCACAGCAGGGGGAGGGGTAGAGGGCACAGCGGAACAGGAGGGGGACGGACGGTGGCACTGTCAGCTAGGGGCGGAGGGCACAGCAG
>JAMKQA010009271.1:0-18041 GCA_024699735.1 Posidonia australis | reverse complement strand
ATGCAGAATGCATATGTGATCTGTGCCTAATGGACAATGCACAAATGAATGCGGGCCAGAGAAAGGGTAAGGATTCTGGTTACGCATGGGGAAGGGGTTAGGCACCCCCATGCGCCCGAGAAAACTCGGTCTTTCTAGGTTTTCTATTGTCAATGGTCTGCAAAATGTATGGTTGCTTATTCTATATGCTCATGCATGAAGATGATTGAAAACATGCCAAATCAAAGAGAAGAAATGAAATAAAGGGAAAAAGTTAATCCGATGGTCAAATGTAGGCATCGTGAATGCTGCTTTACTATACGCCCTTGGGCGATGAGGAAAATCATGAAAATTGAGAAATTCTCGGAAAGCGTCTCGTAAAATAGCGAAAATTGGGATAAATCCAAGAAAATCAAAAAGGGAAAAATAATCCTCATTTCAAGACCATGTCGGCTTTGTAAGCCTTTTACTGTACGTCCTCGGGCGATGGAAAACCAAAACAAGTGAAAACCACGGAAAATCGAGAAAAATTGAAGTTCGGAAGCCCAAATCATCAAAAACAACGTAGGAAAAAACATTCCATGCAATTATGAGGAAATCTAGGGTCAAATGTGCATCCCTAGTCAAAATGAAATTCTCTAGGGGTCTGAATGCAATTTTACTACTACGGCATGCATTTAAATCAATTCTGCACAAAATCAGGGTAAAAATTCAAGGAAAACGTCTCAGAAATGGTCCAGGAAGTTTCAGGGGCAAAATGGTCATTTTACCCCTGAAAACAGACAATCAGAGTAAAATCAATGAAGTATAGGGGCTAAACTGCAAATTGCCCATTAGAAAAGGCATTCAGAAGAATTTCAGTAAAGTCTGAGGGTTAAAATGCAATTTAACCAGAGAAAAACATGCATCAGAAAAGTTTTAAAAACAAGTTCAAGGGTTTAAATGCAAATAAACCAAAGAAATGTGCATTCTGGAAAGTTTCAATAAAGTCCAAGGGTCTAAATGCAAATTAACCAGCAAAAACATGCATCCAGAAAAGATTCAGAGAATCATGTGGGCTAAAGTGCAATTTAACCAACAAAAATAACTTTCCAGAGAGTTTCAAAAGAATGTAGGCACTTACATGCAAATAAACCATGAAAAATGAGCATTCAGAAACATTTTGAGAAGCGTATGGGCTGATATGCAATTTCTATAGAAAAAATGAACTGTCAGAAAGGTTCCAAGGAAATCCAGGGTCTTCTACGCAATTTGTTTGAAACAAAATACATTCAAAAAACTCTAGAGGGCTTTTATTAAAGTTTTAAATTCAGAAAAAATTATTTTAAATGTTCAGGGTAAAACATGTAATATTTTCAATTAAAATTTTATTCGAAAGATTTAAGAAAAATGACTGAAGGACCTATATGTAATAAAAGGACCAAAAAGTAATACAAAAAGGACCTAAATGAAAGAAAAACAATGTTTCTATAGTTTATTCAAATAAAATGTTTTAAATTGTTTTTTTTTAAATGAAAAAAGAAACGACGGTCGCTGGCAACGGAGCTCGCCGCCGCCGACCGCCGGAGGGGGCAAACAATCCTTCCCATGGTCTGATCTGAGATCAGATCTCACGAGAAGCAAGAAGGAGGTGAGAGGGGACGATCCAATGGAGTGGATCCTAGAATCAACGGTGGAAACGGGCCTCCCACCTACCTCGCCGTCGAGGTGCTCCGGCGACGACGTCGGGGAAGAAGGGGATCTCACGACAGTCCAAGGCTTCTGGTGGCTACGAGATGCTTCGGGGCTTACTCTGGAGTGGTGCGGAGGCTGATGGAGAGAGGAGGTGGTCCGCCCATCGCCACCGTGGCCTCCTCCAGTCGACGACGCTGCTGGAGTGATCTAACGCTTGTGGCGCGATCCTGGTGGCTCCATGGTGATCGTGGGAGGTGGTGGAGTGATCCTGGAGGCACGGAGTAGCATGGAGCGGTGGGAAGCGCGCGGTCCACCTCTGGTGTGGTCGTCTTCTCCGGCGACGGCGTGACTGGAGCAGTTTTCCGGCGATCTCGTGCGGAGCTGTCTGGAGCGGTGGAGCGGCGATCCAAGGAGCGGAGAAGCTCGAGAGAGGCCAGGGAAGGAGGAGAGAGGGCTTGGGGGTCCAGGAAACTCTCTGGATTGCCCCCCTCCACCTCTATCGCCGGAGTGTGGCGACGGTGGGGCACGACGGAGTTCCACTAGCCAAGGGATCACTCTGGATCCCTTGGAAGCACTCCAAGAAGAGGAGGAGAGGCTAGAGGATCAAAAAATCTAACAATTAAGCAAGCTCAGAGGAGCGTACCTGCTTGGAAACGCCTCACCGAAGCTCTACGACGGCTGCTTCCCTTCTCCATGACGACGTTGGCTCTGGAATTCCTTGGAGCACTCCTCCTTCCTCTCTCACGTGGTGAAAAAAGGATCCCTGAACCATTGCCTTCCTCCTCCTTATATAGGCAACGGAACCCAACAATACACTGCAACAACCCATAACAGACTGCAACAGAAACCAACATCATAACAAACCAGCACCACGGCTAGTCCCAAAATAGCCCAACAAACTCAAACGGCTGTCCCCCCTTGCGTTCTACCCTGCCCCTTGCTCGCCGACAAGATGAACAGCAATCCAGGCTCACCGGTGGCTGATCCAATGGCTGGCTGATGTTCCAGTGGCTTGCTGGATCAGATGGACTGAAGGACTTGTGCTGAGCTCAGTGTAGAAAGGTGGCTGAATTGAAATCGCAAGGAGTTCTATGTATAGAAATCGAATTCAGTGGGGAAGGAAGAAAAATGAGTGAAATATTTGGATATTTGGGTAGGAAAACTTTGGTAAATGAAGGGGGAAAAATGAATATGGTATTGGGTTAATTTTGGAAGAAGAGGAAGAAATAGGTTTGATTTTGGTGAAAATACAAATAGGAGAAAATGTGGGTTGAGCCATTGTGGGCCTTTGTGGGCTTCATGGGCCTATGTAGGCACTGTGGGCCCCCATGGGCTCAAATGGGTTTAGGTGGGCGCAAAACAAGTTGAAGAGTTTTAAAAGAGTTAAACGGGCCTAAATAAGTCTTGTGGGCCCAAGTGAGCTCAATTGGGCTTAATGGGCCTATGTAGGCCTTCATGGGCCCAAGTGGGCTTCCATGAAGTGAATGGGCCTAATGAGGGTTAGAGCTCAGCCACCATATCTCCATCCTGCAAAATCAGAAATTTGGGGTATCTACATCAACTGTACGCCAAATTCTCCAAGTGTGAGTTCCGGCAGAGCGAAGTCATGTTCCTTGGCCATTTGATTTTTGGAGAAGGCATCAAAGTAGATCCTACCAAGGTTGAGGCAGTGAGTAGTTGGGAGCGACCCAAGACTGTGTCGGAGATCAAAAGTTTCTTGGGTCTGGTGGGCTATTATAGGAAGTTTATTAGGGATTTCTCCTCCATAGCCGCGCCTTTGATAGAGTTGACCAGGAAGGGTATTCCTTTTTGCTGGAACCAGAATTGTAAGGCGAGTTTCCAAGAGCTGACGTCTCATCTGATTTCTACTCCTATGTTGACTCTACCTTCTGGAAGTGGTGCCTTCACTGTGTATAGTGATGCCAGCGGCGTTCGGTTAGGGTGTGTTCTGATGCAGCATGGCAATGTTATTGCATATGCTTCGCGCCAGCTGAAGAATCATGAGAAGAACTACCTGACCCACAACTTGGAGATGACTGCCGTAGTGCTCGGTCTCAAGCTCTGGCGACACTATCTCTATGGGGAGCAGTTTGAAGTCTTCACCGATCATCAGAGCCTGAAGTATATCTTCACGCAGAGGGACCTCAACCTGAGGCAGCGCTGCTGGGTGGAGTATTTGAAGGACTATGATTTCAGCCTGTTCTACCATCCTGGCAAGGCCAACGTGGTCGCCGATGCCTTGAGTCGGCATACGCACGTGATGGCGAGCCTGATGGTCAAGGAGTGGACCATGTTGGAGGATCTAGTGAGCTGTAGGCCGAAACGGCAAGTTCAGGGGACGGTTGGTGCTTGGGTGGCCAACCTGTCTGTTCGCCTTAAGCTGTTAGAGTTTATTGTCTCCTGTCAGCAACTAGATCCGTTTGTTCAAGTTGTGTTTGAGAAGCTTGAGGCTGGTGAAGAGTCTCATTTCTTTGTTGGGGCATATGGAGAGCTGAGGTATGATATGCGTCTGTATGTGCCCCAGCATGAGGAGGCCAGGCAGAGGTTGTTGGATGAAGTGCATCAATCTAGGTACACTATTCACCCTAGTAGTACGAAGATGTACCGAGACTTGAAGTGGAACTTTTGGTGGCCTGGCATGAAGAGGGATGTTGTTGACCATGTGGCGAGGTGTACTACCTGCCAATTGGTCAAGGAAGAGCACCAGAGACCTGGAGGGACCTTGCAGCCATTGGATATTCCTGTGTGGAAGTCGGAGCACATCTCGATGGACTTCGTGATTGGTTTGCTGCGGACTCAGAGGAAGAACGACACTGTGTGGATGATCGTGGATCGGCTGACCAAGTTCGCTCACTTCCTGGCCATTCGGGTGAAGCTTCCGATGCACCGCCTGGCAGAGTTGTATGTCTTTGAGGTGGTGAGGCTGCATGGTGTTCCGGTGTCCATCGTGTCAGATAGAGACACGAGGTTCACCTCGAGGTTCTGGAGAACTCTGTAGGAGGCCTTTGGCACTGTGGTCAACTATAGCATGGCATTTCATCTTCAGTCGGATGGTTAGACAGAGAGGACTATTCAGACGCTGGAAGATATGCTCGGAGCATGTGCCTTAGACTTCTAAGGGAGTTTGGAGGACCATTTGCCATTGATTGAGTTCGCCTACAACAATAGCTATCACTCGAGCATTGGGATGGCGCTATATGAAGCTTTGTACGGTAGGCCATGCAGATCGCCGGTTTGCTGGAGTGAGGTGGGCGAGCGTCAGTTGCTTGGTCCTGAGCTTGTGCAGTTGTATGCAGACAAGGTGGATCTGATCCGGAGTAAACTGTTGGTTGCACAGAGTCGGCAGAAGAGCTATGCCAACAGGAGGCGGAGACCGCTGGAGTTTTTGGTGGGAGACTATGTGTTTCTGAAGGTGTCGCCGACCAAGGATGTCAAGCGGTTCGAGAAGCGTGGCAAGCTGAGTCCTCGCTATATTGGCCCATACCAGATCACCTAAAGGATCGGTGAAGTTGCTTATCGATTGGATCTACCACCAGAGATGTCGTCCGTGCACGACGTGTTCCATGTCTCCATGCTAAGGAAGTGCCTAGCTAACATTTCTCATGTGATCCCAGTTCAGCTAGAAGGGCTCCAGGAAGATCTGTCCTTTGTGGAGGATGCCGTCGAAATTATTGACCGCAAGGAGCAGGTGCTGCGGAACAAACTGATTCCATTGGTTTTGGTGCGGTGGCGGCATCATGGAGCCGAGGAGGCCACGTGGGAACGTGAAGAAACCATCATATCCCAATACCCGTATCTTTTCGCATAGTGATTTCAAGGGCGAAATCTTCTTTTAAGGGGGTTAGGATGTAACACCCGTAAAATTCATTTTTGTAATTATTTACATTTTATGAATTTTATTCCTTGATGGGTGTTACTGTTCCGAGGCCCGTTGTGTGGTTTTGTGCTTTTAAGCTTGGGCCTCGTGGGCCAGCTTCTTTTTACGTGTCCCTGTGCGTGGTTTGTCACTGTGCATTGTGGCACTGTGCGTGTGGGGCCTAGGTGTGGGGTCCGCGTGGGGCCCACTTTCGTGGACTGTTGGTTGTGGCTGGTGGTTGGGCGGAGTGGTTGGTTGCTCGTGCAGTGTGCCGGTGGCTGAGATGTGCAGGTGAACACGTTCCCAACTACTACGGGCGCAGCCGTTATAAGCCGCACCGCACTCCTTTGCCGCCCATCGCTGTCTTCTTCACCTTTCTTCTTCTTTCCTTCTCCTCCCCGGCGTGCACTTCTCCCTTCCCCATCCTTCTTTCCCTTCCTCCCACTCCTCCTTCTCCGCCCCTTCTCCTTTCCCCTTCTTCTTCCACTCGTCTCCCCTGTTTCTTCCCCTTGTTACACGTCGAGAGAGAGAGAGAGGGAAGGGAAAAGGTTGCGGTGGTTTGTGTGGCGCGTGGAGCTTGGGAGGAGTTTCTTTGAGGTCTTGGTGAGGCCGTGGTCGCCAGAGTTGACTGGAGAATCGCCGGAGCGCATCTTTAGGTACGCATCTCCACCTCATGTAATAGAGAGTATGGAAATGATAGAAAATGCTAGGGTTGCATGGAATCTAGGTAAATTTACTTTCCTAGAATTTATTGTGCTTTATTGTGTATTTATGGTGAATTTATTGGCATTTATGATGGTTGGTGTGTTTTGGGTCGTTTTTTACCCTTCTGCCTTTCCGATTTTATATCTTGATGCATAGTAGATGGATTTTAGTTTTGTTTGTTGAAATTTGGGGTAGACTCGAGGGTCTACATCTTATGTTTTATGCATGTTTTTTGGTGTTTGTTTAGGAGGTCCGATCGGAGGTCCCAGTTGAGATGATTTTGGACTGTAGGGTTTTGGGCCGTTTTCTGGGATCGTAGAATTCGACATACCGAAATGAAAATGGCATGCCGAATCAGTGAATTTCGGTATACCAATTTCGTTTGGTATACCGTTTTTTCTGTCAGTTTGGCCTTCCGGTTGATTCAGCCTACCGAATCACCTCGGTCGACCAAATCAGTAGATTTCGGCATTCCAAACCTGATTTTCGGCATGCCGAATCAGGGCCCAAATATGTTTATAAAATGTGTTTTCCGAGGGCTTTCTGGATTGCCGTGTTTGTCCCATTGAGATGGGATTGTAAGCCGTCAGCGGTGGTCCCCTAGGACACCTGAGGCATCACTTTGTCGAGGTTTTGGAAGAATTTTCAAAAGATATGAAAATGGTTTTGGAAATAGATTTCAAGGAAATAGTTGGCCTGGCTTGGAAAATGTTTTCCTGGCTTTTTGTGTGCAGGCCGAGACAGTGTGGGACTGTGTAGTCGAGACCAGGGAATGTGACGACATTCTAGGGTGGTCGGGCGCGACTCCCTAGCTGAGGTCGGGGGTCGAGATACCTATGGCTGAGGGGCGTCGGGTCCTGGAGGTATGAGACTCCTTGATTGTCGTCTCGTGGCTAGGGTTGTGGTCCATAGGTTGAGGTGTTTTGTGGCATGACGGGGATGTATGATACTCCTACTGTCGCTGTGAGCACTAAGGCTCGGGTGTTGTCGGGTGTGGAGGTATGATACTCCCTCCTGAGCACCGTGTGTGGAGGACGCCGTAAGAAAGCGTACCCTGTGGTGGCCAATGTGGGTGGGACACGTGCCCTGTAGTTGGTAGCGTCTTGAGAGACAAAACAGCCTTCACAGGGAGGGGTTCACTTTTAAGGGTTTTCCTGAGAGAGGGGAATCACGGGACGGTGAACGCTCCTGCACAGGGTGGCCGTCACCGTGGCAGTACAGAACATTGTGGTCGCTGTTCAGCAGACTGCGTGTGGCCAGATTAGGTTGCTTGGCATTGGACTTCCCGACTCACTGTGTGTGATTTTGGCCATTGAAGGCCTTTGATTGTGGCTTTGGGCTAGTAGAGCCTCGGTTGTGGTTTTGACCGGTGTGGGCCTGGTTATGAGGTTTTGAGAAATGATTTGCGAAATGAATTTAAAAGGAAAATTGATTATAGTTTTGTTTTTCCGTGGTTTTCGTAAGGTATGTACTAAGTGACTTTTGTAGGATGCGTAGGATACGTACTGGAAAATTGATTATAGTTTTGTCACCTCGATTCTAATAGTATATCCAAAATATGCATAAGGTCTCTCGGTGATTTCTATCTCAAGAAAATAAAATGGAAAACTGAAAAACAGCTTTTAATGATGTTAACAAAGTTTTGACTACAGATGCATCATTGGATACCCCAAGGATATCATCCACGTAAACCTCTGAATTTTCAAGCCTTAAACCTCCACTCCCTACCACCAAACCATACCCTTGTGGGATGTTGACATGTAATATGACGCTTGTAACTCTACTTCTTTCTTTTCTTAATGAAAGGACTATTTCCAAAAAAAATAATCAATATTCATCACAAACTCAAGTATTGCCCCTCCAACAAGTCAGACTTCATCAGGAAACCAAATCAATTCTCACTTTTCAGCAAAGCAAGCAACATGTCCTTTTAGACATGCAAAACACAGATTCTTGAAATTGAGGCTAATCATTATTGTACAACAGAATCAGAAGAAACTAAAACAGACACTTGATCATGACAATGGCAACATTCTAGTATCTAGTACTAGTACAACATTCAACACGAGAACCACAAGCTCAAGAGATTTACATTCTTTTTCATCCCACCAACCAAAATCTCTCTAAGCCAAGACATAACTACCATGCTCCTCGGGGAAAAGGTACAATTCAGATTTAGAAACCAAACCCCTCATATGAGATTATTATTTGTTTCTAAAACACTCTGGGCTTTGCAACAATGGTGGAGTGCTTTAGTATGTGCAAGCTGAATTGCCCACCTTTCTCAGTAGTGTCAAGCTTGTCTTTCCCTGGTGGAGGCAACAACTCAAAATTCTGCACCAACCTTCCAAGAGTAATGCCCAATATAGGCAAAGCCAGAATAATTCCTGGGCAACTCCTCCTTCCGACACCAAATGGTAAGTACCTGAAGTCATTCCCGTTGGCTTCAACTTTCGCTTCTTCCTCCAAGAACCTCTCGGGACGGAACTCCTCGGGCTTCTTCCAGTGCTCAGGGTTGTTGGCAAGGAACCAAGCGTTGACAAGGATCTTGCTCTCAGCCTGTATGTCGAAGCTTCCGAGTTTCGCATCATTGAGGTTCATGTGGGGAACGAGGAGTGGTATGGCCATGCGAAGGCGGAGAGTTTCTTTGATCACAGCTTGAAGGTAGGGGAGCTTGTGAGTGTCGGGCTCGGTGATTTGAACACCAGGGCCGAGGACCTTGTCCATTTCGTTGCGGAGCTTTGCTTGGATTTCTGGATGGTTGACAAGCTCAGCAATGCCCCATTCCACTGACCAGAGGGTGGTCTCAATAGCTGCAAAAATTCAAGAATCAAATGAGTGTAGCATAATCTCAAAAAATTCAATCTTAGGAGTATGAACTTACATCATAACAGCCACAGTTCACTTCAAGAAACTGAAAAGGCAAAAGCAGAAGAGCAAAGAACAAAACAGGGCCTTTTCCAGTCCCAAGTGTTTGTGAGTAGCTATTGAAAGCTTCAGTGGACTTGACGTGAATTCTAATCTCTTTGATGCATTCTGACCTTAGAAGGATTTATTTTTTAAGTATCAAGTGAACTTGTTAAATGCTATTTGTTATTATCAATATAATGCTTAAAAACCAACAATAGATGACTCTCACATGACGAGATAATTAGGCCAACTACAAGACTTGAAAATTAACTCCATCACATGAAAAAGAAAAAACAGAATCAGGTTTGAGTGTTTGACCACCCACTTCATCAATCGAAAATCGAGAAACTACCTGCAACATTGATGTTCTCAACAATGTAAAGAACATTGTCTTCATTGATCTCCCCCTTCTTCTCTGCATCAAGGATATGATCAATGGCACATTTCAGATCCTGGTTGGTAGATCCCTTGGTGCTTGCAAGTTTCCTGCAAATATTCCCAAGTTCTCAAATGTTAAACAACACTATTATATTCCACAGTTCATGGAAATAGAAAAAACATAGTTCACATAGCTGGGAAAAGGAAAAAGAAACGTAATATAGAAAACTTACTTTCTCTCATCAACAAAGTAATCCTTGAAGAGCTGAAGTCTCCTCTCCTTCACCTCCTTGCAAATCTTAAGGTACCCCCTCAAGAATGGCCTCAGGATAGGAATGAAGTCACCATAGTTGTACTCAAAGCTCTGTGCCAGACGACTCCTCTCACCATTAAGAGCCCTAAGCTTAGCAAAAAGTGGATCATCCTCATTCTCAAACCTTGTGTCAAACATAATCCTGTACAAATTGTTGTACATCATCAGCTGCAACCTCTTCCTCAGCACAACACCTTGTGTCGCAGCCTTAGGGTCTGCCTTCAGTTCATCGACAACCCGCCTGATCTCATCCTCCCACCCGAACCTGCTCTGCTGAACCACCTTGTTGGTAAAGAAGGGTACTGTCATGATCCTGCGCATCTTCCTCCAGTGATCACCATAGACGGTGAACACCATGTCCTGCCCTTTGCCTGTGAAAGAGGTGCCACCAAATCAAACCAAAGTATCCATGAAAAATCTGAACTCAACTCGACAAAATATCAGGAAAACATCTTTTTCAGTTTCAATTTTAAGTTTAACTAAGGTTGTATTTGATCCAACTGAAGTTTCTGTTTTCCCTGCACAAATTACCAAATTCATGAACAACTCAAACTCTCTAAGATTTTAAAAAAAAAAAAGAACTCAATTAGGAAAAAAAACTATGCTCACTGATTTCATAACTTATTTTTGAGAAAAAAGAGAGGCATGTTTGTACCGTGCAAAGCTCTTGATCACACAAACCACAAAGGAAGCTTCACATATACCAACATAAATGTATAGGAAACAATGAAAAGAACAATCGAATCTCATCTCAGAAATGACGCAATAACAACCAATCCTGAACGCCACCCAGCTCGTCAAACTTGTCTAGTACCTATGAACATGTTGAACACAACGTTACTAGTGCACGCCCCGAACTCAATCCATTGGGTGTGAACCACCTCCTTGCAAGGTCAGGTGACGAGATGACAACAAGGTCCCACTGGCGCATGTGGAGGAGAAAGCTCTCCCTGAACTCAGGCGTGAGGTCGGTGAACTTCCGGTGGTTGATGTCGTCATTGACAGAAAGCCAGTTCGATTGTGGAGGAGGACGGAGGGTGACGGTGGTTGGAGAATCGAGGGTACGATGGACAAATGGTAGTGGTTACATGGGAAGAGGAGTTGCTTAGCTTTGGAAGGCGGGTTTTTTGTCTCAATACCCTCATAAAACATCATAATGCCTTCTAGACACTCCATAGATCAAAAATTACCTTCGGACACACAATAAGCCAAAACAATTACTTGAATACACCTAAATTAGTTTAAACCGCAATTACATTAGTATTTGACATCAATGCCACTTGTAATGACCTTATAGTCTCTACAAGTATTGCATAAAAACCCTACAACCAACATTTGTCTCAATACTCGTTTTTTTTTTTTGAAATCGATAGATTTTTTTTTTTTTCTCTCTACGGTCTATAATATTCGAACATAAGAGAGAAGTGTGAGTTCCACTCCTCTGACCAACTACACCATGATAGTTGATTTTTATCTTAATACTCGTTAATCCTCCTCTTCTTCTTCTTCTTAAGCAACCATATCCATGAACTTGGTGTACTCTTCCGTTGATTTTTATCTTAATACTCGTTAATCCTCCTCTTCTTCTTCTTCTTAAGCAACCATATCCATGAACTTGGTGTACTCTTCCGTTGCTCATGACCTCCATCCACCGTCAAGGTACCTACCGCAAAAGAAGTTCTAGTCAAATCCTTTTGGGAGTGGTTTTCCTTATTTTCTACATGTCATCTTCACTTGTTTTCATTAAATCACCTCTTCTAAAGCTATGTTCCAACTTCCAATGTTTCTAAGCTCTAATTAATGTCATTAGATCCCCATTTTCTAGTAATAAACAAATGTTAAATGCCCAATCCAGATACAAAGTCACACAACCAATCCCTTGAAACAGCCATGTGCTACTTGCACAACAGCATCAAACACAATGAACTACCGGTAGTTATTGTGAACAATTATCTTGATGGAGAATATGAAGAACAAATGACTATAAGCAACAATTATATGACCTGTGAGCATCAACAATAGGAACATGGAAATTTAAACATAAAAAATTAAGAGTAAGAAGATGATGTGTTTTCCTCCCAAAATTCTTGTTTTGGAACCACCTAGACATAACTCGTAAATCCTACATTGCTTATTGCAGTGGCACCTCGATTGACTAAAAAATTATGTGGTAATCACATGATAACTGGTAGTGGATTCGCACGTTTGGCTTATGTCTTTGGGTGGGAATGATACGACTATTAAAAATTATTGATCGTGATTTGGGCAAGTTGATCTCTAGTCTATTACCTCAGTCTAGATTTAGCTTTGGAACTGTTTATGGGAACTTCAATTTCCTCTGATATCACCAAAGAGAAAGATGAATGAAATTCTTAGGAGCATTCAGGGTTCAAAAATCAAAATTCCATCTCTCGGAGTTGGGAATGAAGAACGTGAAGAATTGAAATTTTAACAACAAAAATGTCGAACCTATGTGTCAAATATTCCCCTCAACCGTATCCACAAAACAAAACATAGAAGAGAGTACATATATATTTTCCTATATGCTTTCTCTAGAAATTATTGGCCCTTTTTTTATTTTTGAACTAGAAGGTAGACACTGAAAACGACCAACGGATTTAACCAAACTAAAGCCGAGGAAACAACGAAAAGAAAAATCCCCATCTCAGAAATGGTGCGATAACACCCAATCCTAAACGCTACTCAGCTCCTCAACCTTGTCTAGTAGTACCTGTGAAGATGTCGAACACGACGTTACGAGTGCGCGACCCGAACTCGACCCCTTGGGTGTGAAGCACCTCCCTGGCGAGTTCAGGTGACGAGACGACGACAAGGTTCCGCTGGCCCATCCGGAGGAGGAAGATCTCCCCGAACTTACGTGCGAGGTCGGTGAGATTCCGGTGGTTGAGGTCGTCGCCGACCTGGAGCCAGTTCCCGAACACGGGCACGGGCAGAGGGCCAGGGGGGAGCTTGAACTTCTTCCCCCGGGCCTTCGCGACCACTATGGCCACCGTCACCGCCGCGAACAGGGCCAGCAGGGCCTTCTCGACGAAGGCCAGATCCATGGTGGAGGGTGGTGGTGGTTGCGGAGGAGGACGATGAGTGTCGGTTGGTTGGATGGAGAGGGAGGTGGATGAGGGGTGGTGGTTATATAGGGAGTGATGCGTAGGAGGGGTTGGTTGGATTCGGGGAGGGGGGTAGGTGGGGAGTGTGTGCGTGAGAAAACGGAGTGACACATACCACCTAATAATTTTTTGATTGGTTGGCTTGTTAGTTTGGTCATCTAAGTAGGTGGCAAGAAAGATGTCACTTGGGTGGTAAGAAAGATGTCACTTGGATGTGACCATAGCGTTGGCAAGTTTATCTGGTCCTTATGCCTTAGTAAATTATTATAGGGGCAACGGTGGAAAACACTAGGCATTAGGTGGTAGTCACATGCTAACTAGCACTGGATTAGCAAGTCTGGCTGCCTGTGGGGGTCGTGTTGTTGGGAAAAAATATATTTTATGTATTTATTTACAAAACATTTAAGTATTTATTTATAAAATAAAAAAGTTAAAAGAGTGAAGTAAATTATCATCTTATTAAAATTCAAATTTTATGACACTTTTAATATTATGTAAATTTTAAAAAGTTTATTTCTAACCCCAAAACTGATCTTTCTATCGTTGTTGATGACATGGAGGCGTCAGCCACTTCAACTCTCACATGCGTTGCATGTGAGCTCTCTCCATTAGCATACGTGGCTCCTATGCCATCACTAGTCTAATTGTAGTGAAAGGTATAAAATAATTAATACTTCTCCATGATTTTACGTGAGAGCAGAGTTCTCCTTCGATTACGATTTTTAAGGAAAATCCAAATTTCGTCCATAATCTCTTCCTCTTTCTCTCAAATCATCAATTTTTCTACTTTCTTTTAATATAACTATTTTTATTTGATTTCCTCTTCTTTATCTGCTACTTCTTTCAATTTCTTCATCTGCAATTTTATGTCAAGAAGAGTATTTTGTACAAGTTTTGTTGTTTCATTTATTAGAAGATTCAATTACCTTAGAAGTTCTTTTTGTTTCATTAAGCTATCATTGTTGTGTTATTTAATATTTCATTTAATGTTTCTCATTTCTTATTTAACGTTGCTGTTTTATTTAATGTTTGCTTAGTTTTTCTAGTTAAAGGTTAATGTATTCTGCTATAAATGTGTTTTTGTTTTTTTGTTGTGAGTTCTTACTTATTTTCTTATTTTCTCTTTGTCTTTTGTTGTTTTACTGTAGTTGTTGTGTTATTACGTTGTCATTGGTTTTCTTTGAAAATTTCTGTTCTCTAGTGTCATTTGGCTATTATTGTCTTGTTATTTTGATATCATTGGATTACTTTATGATGTTCTATTCTCCTAATGTCATTTGCTTGTCATTGTCGTGTTATTCTAGTATCATTAAGTTTCTTTATGATATTCTGTTTGTTGCTATCATTGTTCTATTATAGTCTTGTTATTCTAGTGTCATTGGATTTCTTTGTGTTATTATTCTTAGGAGAAATATAATTGACAGAGTAGAAAATATCATCAACTTAGAGGATGATTATCGTAGCACCTAGGATTATAGCTGATATGGTGATGAGCAAGATGCTTATGATAATGGAAAATTAAGTTGGTTGAAGATGCCGATCTTACTGGGAAAGAACACAAAGAAAAAAATGTCAACCATGTCGTTGATATAGAAATGTATGATGATGAAGTATAGGTCAATGAAGTTTGATCTAGTGTGTCTTCCTCAAGATACAATTCCAATGGTTCTAATGATTGGGATGGAGTTTAAATCATTTTATGACAGTTTAAAGTACAAAACGGTTTATGCAAATAATTTAGGGTTTGATGTGAAGATATGATGTTTTTGTAAGATAACTGATTCAATTGATAATCCATACAAGAGAATTAACTTTGTTTACTGCAAAGAAGGAAAAAACCTAATGAAGCCTCACTACTTATTATATGGAATAAAGCTTTTGGCAAAAACATAAAGTGAAGCTTGAATAATCGTTCGCCTACACAACAATGGTAGATACTAGGTAATGTATGTAAACCATGAGCATATTCATAAAATATTGGATAAGTCATTAATGTTGTCACTACGTTAAATGGAGAAGATGATTGTAAATATCTCATTTTCGTATTTCTAAGTACTATTTAATGATAGGAAATTTTAAGGCACCTAAAATCACATAACTAAGAATATTAACATATACTCTAGATTTTTCATAATCCCTTTAAAAACATTACTTAATACAAGTTTGTTAACTATAGCAGAATTAATAATCTCATTTAACACAAATTAGTGATGAGTTTGAGTATCTAAGTTGTAAAAAAAATGTTTTTATTGTTTTATGAAATTTCTAAGATCATTTAGGACTTTAGTACATCTCTTTGGATTAATGTGTAAATATTGTAGAAAATAGGAAAAAATTACAAAAAAATAGTTGTAGCTTGTGGTATTGGTGCTAACAATCATTGCACTTATAACAAGGTGCTAAATGATTTAAATGTTTTCCACACACTTTTAGGTTATCTTAAGCTTTAATATAGATTCTCTGAGATTTTGTAGAATGTTTTAATATTTATTCTCATAATAATTAATATTTATACTAAATTCAAGAATAAACTTGTAACACCTGAAAGTTCTATAGGACATGTGAAGGTACCAGGAGTGTGTTGTCCATGTAGATGGTTAGCATAGGTTCTATGTCTATTTTAGTATCCCAAAGCACATTAAGTTGTAAGTTATTGTTTTAGGATTTGGTTCCCACTTCGTTGTATTTTTAGTGATTGAGTTGTGAGCCTTGTTGGGTAGATTAGTGTTTGATTACCTTTAAATGTAATATTCTTTCTAGGTAATCACTATATTTTTGTAGATGCTTTTCTCTTTAGATTTCCTGTTCGGCATATTATGCCTTGTGGATTGCTTTGGTATATTGTACCGTAATTCCTCTTTGGTGTTGCACTATACATTTGTTTTGGCATGTTGTGTCCCATGAGTGTGCAGAACACAAGGTAGACAAACATATTTGTGCTACAGTGCCATCCTATGATGGCACAAGTATTTGAGCAACTTCCCTATGTCCGCATTGTTCATGAATAGTGTCATTGTAATGACCTAGAGTTTTGGCAACATTTTAGGATAGAATTTTAATCTAGTAATCTTGGTGTATTAGATGCTAAAAATGGTGCATTTTATATAAAAATAGAGCCAGTTGCATTCTACACATGCATTATTGATTTCTGAATCTTTGAGTGTAAAATGCTACATGTGGTCCGTCTTATGTAAGACACAGGTTTCCTTATGTTTTACACCTCGAACAGTTCTTGAACAATCTACTGCCTATATAAGTGTCTATTGTTGCCTCTTCTCTTGTCTTTCTTTCTCTTCTTCCTCCTTGTCTGGTGAGAGAAGGTTTCCAAAGGAGATTCTTTTGGGGAGGTGGGGGAGGGAGGGAGGGGGAGAGAGAGAGAGAGAGAGAGAGAGATGAGGGTTGCAGGGCCTTGCATGTTGGAGAAGAAGGTATGACTAAGCTTGCATGTTAGGTTCTTCTTCATGCATGTTATTGGTAGCTGCGAAGCTAGATCTTGGAAGAGCTTGGTCATCTTTGATACTTCAGGAGGAGAGATCTTGTTATGTAAGCAGCCTAGAGTTGAAGGTAAAGACTTTTTGAGGTTAAGCAATATCCTTCCTCCCTTTTTTATGTGCATGCACTATTTGATTTGGTCTTTGGTGTTGCATATGCTACTGAGAGTTGGAGGAGCTCTAAGAGCTTGAGGGAGCTCTTAGGATAATCACCAAAGTTTTGGAAGGCATGCAACAACATTGAGTTCAAGGTGTGCCAAGTTGGGTCTCATGGTTGTGAGCTTTCTTCCTTCTCTCCTTTTTCTTTGGGTGCATGCGTTGATCCCTTGAGTTCCTGTGTGTTGCTCGAGTTGTTGCAGATTATGGGAGCCTAGGGGATGCTTGAAGAATGTGTAGAAGGATTCTCGGAGCATTGGTTTTGCATAGAGGAGTGTCGCATGTAGATGGGTTCTACTCTTGGTGAAAGGTACACACCCAATTAAAAGTAATTTAGATTGTTTTGTGGTTAGGATTATGTTGTATGTAGTATATTAGTTGCTCCTCTAGCCCTATTTTGATTCGTGTATGAGATGATTAGGTTTGCATGCTTAGCCTAGGAGTTGCAGATTAACTTCTGTAGTTGGGTTGTAGGACGCAAAGTCTGGTGTGTCCTATGTAGGATGAATGTTCAGCTGCATCTTACAGTTGTGCTACAGAAGTTGATGTTTTTCTTATAGAAGTAGTAGATTGATCTTGAGATCTAAATAGGTTGCATGTTGTAGATTATATGCTTATTCCTTTCCTATTTTGATTCCTATTCTAAGAATTGGACATGCATGATAGATTTCTAGAAGATGGTTGAATAACCTGAGTTTGGGTGTTAGACGCAGAGCCTGAAGTGTTTAATGTTAAACACAAGATATTTCGCATCTTATGCCTGAAAACCAGTTTTTAGCCTTTTTCCTTGTAGAGTTATTTAAGATAAGGAATTAGAATGCTAGGCTTTCCCATTAAATTTTCCCTGGTGTAGAGAGTGATCCATGGATGAGTTAGGAAGTGATTTTATAATTTAGCCTTGTGATATGCTTTTTGTGTTCACTAAATGATATATTTAAGAGCACTGTTTGGTGTAGAATGCTGATCAAGCTGTGTTTTATCTAAGATGCAGGTCAGTCTACATTCTACACTTTGTTGCAAACTTGAAGTTCTAGGTAATGGTTTTTGCTGAAGTTTGGTCTTGTTGTTCAATGAGACTTCAAGACCTTTATTCTGTCATTTATGTTGATACGTTTGGATGGGTTTAGTGTCCAAAAAGTATGGTTTTCAGTTATTGTAAATTCTGAGAGTTTGGAATTGATGTTTTGTGTTTTCTTTCATCATTTTAACTTGAGATTTTGAGATTAATTTCCAAACGTGTTTTGGTTTGTCCTAAGGATGTGGGAGAAATGGACATAATTGAGGCACGTGTCTTTGGCATGTAGTTGAGGCACATAATGTTCATGCAAGTTTTTGGCCTAGCAATGAGCTTAGCATGCTTTCTAGATTTTTGTGATTGAACCTGTGTTGATATGAGTATGAAATGGTTTTCAAAATTACTTGAAAAACATATTGAGAATGCTTTTTTAAAATGT
>JAMKQA010009270.1:0-13115 GCA_024699735.1 Posidonia australis | reverse complement strand
TTTTGTAATTTCATTTGTTGATTTAATTTTATTATCTTTAATTAATACTTATCCCATACTTAATATTACTACTTTAGTATTCTTGTACCACTTTTATGCTATACTACAACAACAAGATTGTATTGTTTAAAACAACTCTCATTTAAATCTCTTTTTTTAAGTTCACATGCAATCTTAGATATAAAGTATAAACTTAGATTTTAGTTAGATCTACCATAATATTGCATGGATTTAAAGTTTATTTCAAGTTTATTTTATTATTTTGAATCTTAATGTTAATAATTTGATATATAATTATATTAATTATTAATTCTTTATAATTATTAAAAAAATCAGAATATTTCATAATTAATTAAGAAATCAAGAAAATATGAAAAAAGAAGAAGGAATAATTGTAGAAACCACTATAACAAGTAAAAAAATCAGAAAATATTTAAATACATTATTTCATTAAATTAATGACAACTATCATTTGTTTTCAGCATTCATAATGTCAAATTCATCAGGATCTGAAAGTAGTGGAGGTCGTAGTGATATTAGGGCAGCTAAATCAGAGGATCCAGGTTGGTTACATAAATATCCTATTGACAATGATAGACAAAAAACATAATGTAAATATTGTGACAAGCAAATGAAAAGTGGAGGAATAACAAGATTAAAACACCTTGTTGGTGGATATAGTAATGTAGCTAAGTGTAAATCGAATCCATCTGTAGTTTCTACTCAAATGAGAGAACTATTAAAGGACACTAAAGCAAAGAAAAGTGACAAAAAGAGAAGAGAATAAAGGTTCAACAAGATTCTCTTCAATGAAGATACTTCTAGTGCTATTCCCATATCGGATTCAGATGATGATATGATTTATCCTGTAGACTATAACACTTTAGAGGAAAGAGAAATGTTTAGAAAATCATAATAGAGTCTAGAAATGAAGAATGACATAGAGAAGGTGCAGGAGTAAAGATACCAACTGAATTATCTGCAACATATGCTCGATGTTGCAGCAAAAGAAGGTGCAGGAGTAAAGATACCAACTGAGTATGAGATCATGAACAAGTACCTTAAAGCAGAGAAGGAAGAATTAGAAACTTATATTAATGGTTTGAAACGACAATGGCCAGTTTATGGGGTCACTATCATGTGTGATGGTTGGACAAATACCACAAGGAAACAGATCATCAACTTCATGGTTTATTGTGATGGTCGTACAATTTTCTTGAAGTCGATTGATGCTTCTGATGTTATCAGAGATTACAAGTACATATACAAGCAAATCGAAGAAATCATTAAACAAGTGGGAATAGCAAATATAATGCAGATTGTGACCGATAATGGAAGCAACTTTAAAAAGACGGACTCCAGAATTATAAGAAAGTATGACACATATTGAATACCATGTGCAGCTCATTGTATTGATTTAATACTTAAGGACTTTGGGAAGACGAAGTTGATGAAAAAGACAGTGAGAGATGCAAAGGTTGTAACAAATTTCATTTACAACCATTCTTTTTTACTAGCTTTAATGAGGTCACCCGAGTATTGTGGTGGTGATTTGATTCGTCCAGGAGTCACCAGATTTGCAACAAATTATATTGCTCTCCAAAGTATGATTGATAAAAGAAATGGACTGAAGTATATGTTCAATTAGTCACAGTGGTACAAATACCACGAGAGTGAAAGTTCAATTGGTAGGAGAGTAAATTCAATTATAAATAATGTACGTTTTTAGGAGAATTGTCGAAAGACTGTACATATTATGGCACCAGTTTCAAAGGTCATTCGATTGATGGATGGTGATAAGAAGCCTACCATGGGTTTCTTATATGAGGCAATGAGATTGATGAAGGATGTTGTGGCTGATGCAGCATACAGATCATCTAAGACATATCTCAAAATTATAGATGACAGATGGTCTAACATACTTCTTCATCCTTTACATGAAGCTGGTAAGCATTTTAACATGAACATTCATAATTTTCATCATTATATTTCATTTATTACAAAATTATTTGCTAAATAAGTTTTTTTTGTTAATGTAGCATATTATTTGAATCCACGGTTCCAATACAGTCATCAACTTGACAGTCGTACTGATTTATTAGCATCTGTTAAAGATGTAATCAAAAAATTGAAGCCCAATGTCAATGTCCAAGTACAAACTCTCAATGAAATGAAGTACTTTCGAGATAAACTTATGTCATTTGGAGAGCCTAATACGATACTTTCTCATGACACAATGACTCCAAGTAATATTTTTAATATCATTTCTTTTATTTCATAATATAGTTAATAAATAAATATCATATTTGAGGTGAATGGTGGATGTTAAATGGAACAGATGCTCCAAATCTGAGGAATATTGCTGTAAAGGTTTTATCTCAAACAACAGCAGCATCTAGTTGTGAACGAAATTTGAGTACATTCAACCTTATTCATACAAAGAGAAGAAACATATTAGGCATTGCAAGGTTGAATGGCTTGGTATTTGTGCATTATAACATGCGACTAAGAATAAAATATATTAAAGAGGGAGAAGAAAAAGATTACATGGACCCAATAGATCTTGCATATATTTATAACGAAGACGAAGAAGATGATCTTATACTTCAATGATTGCAAGAAAATGGAGAACCAGTTCTAGATGAAGAAGAAGGTAGACCATCTTCTAGAATTTCTAGTGAAATAAGCATTGATGTAGAGGAATACATGAGCTCATCAGGACGCTCTCGTGGACATACTCCAGGCTTAGGGGGTGACAGTAGCACAGATGATGATGATGACACACAACCACCAAACGACGATGATGGTGGCATTAGAGATGTAACCCTACCTACAACAGAACAGCCACAAGAACAGAGAGAGACACAAAGGCCACATAGTCCATTTACAGGGAAGAATGCCTTCACACATGCTACACAATATGAGGATCATGGAGGCCGGCCAGAAATTTATTATCGACGACGGGGTCGTCGTGATCAACAATTAGATGAAGATTTTTGGAGCAGTCATACAAGAGGATCTTTGTTAGACTTACTTGATTATTTAAGTATTCATGATCCTAGAGATCCTTATAATTATAATTCTTATGGAGGTGATTCTGTTGGGCAAACAGACGATAATATTCAAAGCGATTGGACAAGAACTACATCTTCTTATGCTCCAAGCGGATAAAGTGGATGGAATATGGATTCATTATTTCATTATGCACCTCCTCCAACACAATATTAAGAGCAACCATCTGAACGTCCTCCAAGTCATTCTTATATCCCTCGACAACCTCAACCAGTATATATAATTCCTCAATATCCACTAATGGGATTCTTAATACAACTGCCAATATTACAATATCACTACTTCATCAATGAATATCAGACATATTATAATCATATGTCTTGGAACAACTATGTGTTCTGGAGAGAGTCAAATTCAACAACAAATTCATCGAAAACACAATATGACTAAACCTAACAACAAATTCATCAAACAAAGTGAATGAGATCATGAGAATTTCATTTAGCTTTTATTTATGTTCTTAAGTATTGACTAAACCTGGAAATCCAGCCAAGTTGGGTCAGCTTAATCCTAAATTATAAGGGCCCAAGGTTATTTCAGGTTAAGCCAGTCCAATCGTTTTTTATTTTAAATTGTGCCGAGCCAAGTTAGAAATAAGAAACCCTCAACCCTGACATAACCCACGACCCTTAATTAGTTTGGCTTGGGGCCAACCTTATTTAATTTATATTAATTTTAAAATTAAAAAAAACATAATTTAATAACTTAAATACTAAAATACATTGATAATACCATTATCACAAATTGTAGATGATTGATAATACATTAAGACATAAAAAAAGGAATAACATTGTTGAAAATGCGAAGTTTGGTTGGAGACCACTCTATTGCTGCTGCTTTCTAATAGCGAATGTTCGGTTTTTTGTCAAGATTTCCTTGACTAAAAAACTAGCATCTACATCTACTATTAGAAAGTGGATGTCCACTCTATTTTTTTTATGTTAATGGAAAAATTCTTTTTCTCAAATAAATATTTCATAAAATTTTATAAAAATAACAAATGTACATGTTGATAAATAAGACATCCATTTTGATAAATATGGTCATCCACTTTATTATAAAGGACATCTTATATTTGTTTATTTAGTTAAAATATATTATAAATAATTTATTATATCTTAAAAATTAATATTTATATTTAAAATACATTATTTTATTTAGGACCTATTTTAGGTCTAAATTAGGCCAGACTTAAATCGAGCCATAAATTCGGGCCACAGGTTGGATAATGATCGTGCCAAGTTCAGGCTTGGGTCAAGTTATGTCGGGCCACAAGAGAAAATCCCCGACCCATAGCCCTATCCGGTTCAAACCGAGTTGTTAGGTCGCAAGTAGTTCGACACTAATTGTCAGGTTTAGTATGGACTAAGAGTCTAAAATTCAATGATAGTCTCTTCTATTTTGGTTTTATTAAGACTTATTGTTTTTGTTATGGTCTTTTATTTAGGTGTCACTAGGTATGTCTTTTATATCGATGGTTTCATGTTAACCTTTTCTTTTATGGTCTTAATTTCATTATATTTTATTGCTATCTTGCATTTTTTCATATATTCCAATGTTAATTAGTGTTTAATGGAGTTTAGAAAAGATATATCAATGCATAAGTGCATATAATAATATATAATATAAAAGGTAAACAATTATTAAAAAAAATTATTTGTTAATGGCACCTAGGCACCCATGCACCCAAGCTCAACGCCTTTGGCGACTTTTAATTTAAGTTATCTATCCATCTTGTGATATCAATTATCATCAAGTAAGTTATATGAAAAATAATAATCTAATCCTAATATGTGAGATTGTTTACCTATTGACATACCTCACTGGCTTGAGGAAGTATCGCTATAGTCACAGCACTTGTGTGCACACGCCCAAATTTCTCTGTCGCAGGGACACGCTGCCAAATAATGACAATCACACAACATGTAATACTTTTCTCTTGACCTTACACTTGAAAGTGAAGTTGTATTTCATCTAACCTGGACTCTATGTATGCCACTTTCAAATTTAAGATGTCCATAGACACCAGCACCTGAAATTGCTCCACTAGCCTCCTGCAATGACAAGTGATTACGTAAGGAAGTGGACTACCAAATATAAGAGCACAATTGAGTAATCACAAAACATATTTCAACAAAACACACAAATGAAGTTGGTAATTTCCTATAAAATGAGAAATAAACTTTAGCATTGTTTGGTTTGCAAGAATTAAAAGTTGATGGAAATTCCCACCAGATCTGGAGCTTGGCCTTTCTTAGATGAAGTTGGTGAAATTAGGAGTTAGTGGGAGTTGGTGTTCCTTCCAAAATGGAGGGAATAGAAGCTCCTCATATCGGAAGGAGTTTTTTCTCCTTTCTCTCTCTCCTCTATTCCCTCAAAATCTTGTAAAACCAAACAAAAAAAATTCAATTCCTAAGACTTAAACCAATCAAATTTTTTTTCCAATTCCGAAGACTTAAACCATCCAATGAAGTTTCTACTCCATTAAAGCTCTGTTTGCTTAGTAGTAGAGAGGAATCAATAGAAGTTAGGAGGAATTCCTCTTAAACCAGTGTTTGGTTCCTTTTTAATGGTAGAACTCCATCAGTATGATTAGAAAGGTGAACTTAAGAGTTGGTTTTCTTTTAAATTACGTTGGAATACTAATTCAATCACTTTCTTTTCCTCCATGTGAGAGAGGTAACTTCACCACGAGCATTTTGGAGAACAAATCTAAACCAAGAGTTCAAACTCCTACCAATCAAACACTAAAATTTCAAATCCCCAGAATAAAACCAAATATCAAACTTTCCACTCCTAGATTTAGACTTAAATTCTAGGATTTCCAACTCAAACATTTAGAACTCCCATGGGATTTGAAACTCTTGCAAACCAATTAAAATCAAGAGAAGCTCAAGTATGTTCGTTACAACATCCATGATCCTGAAAAGATTTAACGTCATCCAATGTAACAACCTATGTCGCTACATCTTAAAATTCATTAGCATAAATAAATTAAACATAAATAAATACTCAATTTACAGAATAATTAAAAACTAAAAAGTAGATATACCAGGAACCTACAGTGAATGACTGAATGATTCCAACTATATACATTAATGCTAAGTACCACTACTCATCTGCACTTATAACTAAAAATCACATAAAGAACAAGTGAATGATAAGAAAAGTCATCCAACACATATCCTACAAAAAACCATGCAAAACCAAAATAAAACCTTCGATAAAATCAAATCGGATTTAAAATACTTTTCAAAATCATTTTAATTTCTTTTGAAAAACATCAATAACATCAAAACCATCAACACCACAAAACTCAAGCGTTATTAGCCAAAACCTGCAAAAAAGTATAACACCATACAAGCGAGAAAACACCAAGCCACACAGGTACATCAGAAACACCTTGAGTTGTAGTTGCTCGACATCAAATAACTAACTTTGGCTACAAGCAACCACTAAAATACACTACACTACAACGAACAAATCATTCTACAAGGAACAATTATGGTATGCTTCCACCTGAAGGACCTTCTAAAGGCTAACCATATATTAGAAAAGTTGTCCTGTCTCAAGACATCACTAGAAACGAGACACATGCTCTACCGGTACTAGCTACACACCTATAGGATATACCCTTTCAACGTCTACACCATGGTGTCTGGAGCAATCGGAGTATCATACCTTTAGGTCCAGACGACACCTTATGTCTCAACATCCAAAATAAATAGAGTATTATAACTCCAGGCTCAAACGACATCTCGATTCACGAACCTTAACTTCGACTCGTGGACGATAAACCAAGAGTATTATGCTTCCAAACTCCGACGAACACTTGCCTATAATCTCTTGATCTCTAACCTCAACCTAGGTGACATACTCGACAATCCGAGAATATCATCATATTTCATGATCCAGACATGATCCTTTGATATCTTGATCCACCACCAAAAACTACGAAAAATTGTTTTCAAAACATTACCACATTTTTCTCAAAATCATCTTCAAAACATTTTATATCACCATTTAACAACATTTAAAACATCAAAAACCAGGCCACCACACCAATTATAGGCCTACTACGAGGCCCAAAATGCGGGACCAACTTGCAAGTGTAATATGCAAAGTTAACCCATATTACTCCCCTACACCTACAGCTCAGACAACAGTCTAACGTAGGAAACCAAAAACATCGACGTTCTTGGGAACTTCGATAGTCCCACTATATACAACCATAAAATCTATAAAAATAACCAAAACAAAGGCATCGTAGTACTCTACAATTAAAGACAAATCACTACGATTCGATGCTCATAGCTCAAGATATAAAAAAATGAAAGGAAACATGCACATTTGGGTTCACTGTTCATTTATAAGCAAGCAGCCACATATATTACTGTAAAAATCTATATAAATTTCCTAAATCATGAAATCTCTACCAAGTATTCAAAACATGCTAAACAATACATTTGCAACAATTAAAAGCAACATTGAAGGAGAATGGTGAGGCGTGCACTTGACAAAAGCACACAGAGACTCTCCTCACCATTGGCGACCCAACTAGCTCCTCCAACGATCCTACAGTTCCAAAACCCCTCTCGACCTTGCTCTGAGCTTGCTCAATCCACTGGAAGCTAGCCAAAGCTCACCACAACCTTAGGTTCACTGCACCCAACTCACAACAAGGAAACCCATTGAGGAACTCAATACCAGGCCAAGGAAGAAGAAGAACCAAAACTCAATAAGGTTACTCTTACCTTTACGAGCACACCAAGTGTTCGATAGAGGTTCTTCGACAGTGCAACCTCCTTAGGACATTCGAAACTCTTTACCAAGCAAGGGAGGTGCTCGAAGCTCACTCTCACTTCTCACTCTCTACCTCTCTCAGTCTCTCTGATTCTGAAAGGGAAGAAGAAGAGAAAGAATAGGAGGAAGGGAGAAGGCTCTGGAAAGTCGACACTCGTACTCTCCATTGGGCTCGAGAAAAGTCAAAAAGGTCAATGGCTTGCAAAAGACTCTTCGCTCTCCTCTTATATAGCCTCCTGATCGTGTAAGCTACCACATGCTCACAAACACGCCCCAAGGCCAACTACCCCTCCTACGTTAACCATCTCATTCCATGAGTTACAACAACTCCCCCGCACCAACCTATCTACTCCTCTAATCACAACTCCAACGACTCCACAGTGAACACCAACCCAAGTTAGGAAAAATTGAATTAAGTGAATGAACCCCACAGAACAAATAGGCAGCATTAAACCACGGGAATAATCCAAAGGACCAACCCACAAGACCAATATGCAAAATCAACCCGTGGTAGGTACCCACGATTATGGTCAATTTAGTGGCCAAAATAAGAAATAAAGTCCAAAATACCAATCACAAAGCTAACAGAATTAGAGATGTACACGGTTCGATTAGAACCAGTTAACTGAACTGAACTAAACTATTTTTTATGATTCGGTTTGATTTTAATTAATTGAATAGTTCGATTCAATTCTCAAATTTTAGAATCATTCTTAGTGGTCCGGTTCTTGGTTCTAGATATAGTTAATCGAACTGAACCGAGAATCAATCCATGTATTAATATTTTATATATATATATATATATATATTACATTTTTATATTTCCACCCTTCATCGACTGGATTTAAATCTCCACCCTTTATTTTTATTCAAAGTAATATAAAAACTTTTTACATTTCAAACCCTATCCCTAAGACCCTAACTTGATTTCACCTTCACATTTCACTCGTCCATTGCTACGTGCCACCTGCTTTGTCGACTACTCCACTTGTCCATTGCTTTAAGCTCTAGTGATCAATATGTGACATGTCGATCTACTGTAGTGTTCCCCTAAACTACAAGCCTGTGTCGTCTACTCCAATGTTCCACTCCTCTATTAGCCAATCTGCTGCACTCTAGGCTCTGGCACTCCTCTAATGCTTCACTCCTCTGTTGGCCAATCTACTATTTGTGTCGTCTCCTTCAGTGCTCCATTGCTCCGTCCCATCTGATCCAACACGTCGTCTCCTTCAATGCTTTGCCATTTTGTGTCATCTGCTCCAATGTGTCGTCTGCTCTGTTGTCTCCTTCAATACACAGTGGATTTGTGTTGTCTATTCCAAAGGGGACCAAAGGAATTTATCTCTTCTTCTATTTAACGCTTCAAGTTACTAGTTTATTCCAGGTATGTTGGACTTTATATTAGCCTTTTCATCCTAACAATACTTTCTTTTTTGTTTTTTAGCAGTGTCTTAGCAATACTATCTTTTTTGTTTCTGTATGTTGTACTCGCTTCAACCTCTAAGACATCTTTATTGTAAAGAGATCACTGTAAGTAAGTAGTTTCTAGTGATTCTGCTGTCCAATTTATGCTAGTAGTAGTTGATAATTGATATTCAATGTTCATTTTCGTTTTTCAATTTTCATGTATATCCATTATCTATTTGTCCAATAATTGATATTCAATGTCCACTTTCATGTATGTCAGTAGGTTTTTCATATATTAAAATAACAATTTTTTTTATAATGAAATTGATTGTTGTAGATATTTACTAGTGTTTCTTAACTATTTTAGAAAGTTTACGCGATATTATTAAATAACATGAAAATTCAAACTTCTAATGCAAATAGATATTCATTGTATAATATTTAAATTGAGAACTGAAAACTGAACCAAACTGATCGATTTTTTAACGATTCGGTTCGATTTAGTTCCAAATATATACATTAAAATCAGAACCGATAGGTATGATTCGGTTAATGATTCTTGTCAGAACCAAATCAAATCGAATCGTGTGTACCCCTAAACAGAATGAAGCCTCACGCCAGCAACACCCGTCTACAGTTAAAATTCATTAATTCTGAATAATTACAAGACAAATGAATTTTCCAAATGGTACATCCAAACACTCAAAGATAGGACCTAATACAAAGCTTAATATACAAGGGTTAAAAGGATAATGATGTAGAGTCACATTTTCCAAGAATCCATTTATTGGCTCTTTAGTTGACCCATTCTTTTACAAACTAATGTGCAAATCCCTCATACTTTTCTTAATTAGGCATTTTTAGAGTGCTTTCATTGATTTCAACGTTCACATCATACTTATCATGGTGCCAAAGCGCTATGGCAATGAGCTCAAGCACCTTAGGCACCTAGGTGTTTAGATGGCGATACCTATTTTACACGTTTGTCAAATTTTTTATATGTTTATAAATATATAAATAATACATTAATAAATTAATATACCACTTTCTAAAATTAACAATAAAAACCTTAGCATAATAAAATCTTAACTATAACAATAAGTCAATAACCAAAGCAATCTTAACTTTTTAACAATAACATTAAATCAAATAGTCAATAACAAATAACAATAACTAAGAAAAACTAAATAATAGTGAAAAGAGAAAAAAAAACACCTCATTATCAAACCTTACGAATACACATTTGAAAAAAAAACAAAAATAAGAAGTTATGTTTAAAATTTCCAAGGATTACAAATTTGAAATTTGACATTCCAAAAATGCTAACTCAAAACAAAAAGAAAAGAAAGAAATTCTTTATTGACCATAATAAAGATTTGCATCAAATCCCTTTAATTTAAGATATAACAATTATTACCACATATAATTAAGGAGGGAATCTTAGATATTTAGGAAATAAAAAATTCTCATATAGTTGTAAATTTTACAACCATAATTAATAACTGGACTTTGAATCAATTCCCGAATTTAAAGACATAACATATATTGACAACCGTAATTAGTATAAAAATCTAAGATATTTTCGAAAAAAAAACTACCTTAAGTTTATATAGCAGTTAACTTCTAATTAGGTGATTAAATCTAATTAAATATATACCATATATACATATATACATGCTTGGATGCCCAAACCTTAATTTTTCCCAAGACACATGGACAACTTGATCTTTAACTTCCACAAGGATATCATGGTGCCGCCCAAGCACGCGCCATGATAACAATGGTTCACATCAAACATGTCTACATGACTCAACCATATATACAAAGTAATAAAAATCATGACAAGTTTGTTTCAACAAATTGTAAATATTTTTGGATAATAAAAGCTTATACAACCTGTATCTCAGTCATGGTACTAAATGTCTACGTGTGTCACCGAAATTTCTCCGACACGTGTCTTATTTTCAATTTACTGACATGACTCCGACACGATATTGAAATGGAAGTTTTCTGAACAAATGTAAATTTTTTTTGCTGTGTTTCCATCGACACGATTCCGACATACCGATATTTCTCTGACACATGTCTATTTTTCAACTTATCAAAGTCCGACACGAAATCGACATTTAGAACCATGATCTCAGTGCATTTATTGTAACTTTAGAAAAGCCAAAATTTTAAATGCATAGTGACCATAGAATCAAATGTCGATTTCGTATCGGACTTCAATCTAACAAAAATAGGAAACGTGTCAAACATCAATGAAAATATCAGTGGAAACGCGGTAAATTTACTGAAGTCCATGGAAATAGTAAAAAAACTTTGAATTTTGATTTGAAACTCTTAGATAAGCTAAAGTAAGTAATAATCTACATCTTAGACTACTTAGATCAACTTCCTCAATATATATATATCACATGAAAATACAGTAGATAGACCTAATAGAAATATCCCGAAGTATAAATAATACATAAAAATACTTAATAAATGTTTAAAAACAAAAAGACTCAAAAATGTTACTTTATATATGCTTAATACCGTGAAGAATGCCTTGGTGGATCAAAATATTCTTCCTGTACATCAACAATATTGTGTTCTCGATGAATTTGTTGTCGAATTTGAGACTCTCTCCAGAACACATAGTTGTTCCAAGACATATGATTATAATATGTCTGATATTCATTGATGAAGTAGTGGTATTGTAGTATTGGCAGTTGTATTAAGAATCTCATTGGTGAATATTGAGGAATTATATATATTGGTTGAGACGATCGAGGCTGTCGAGAGATATAAGAATGACTTGAAGGACGTTCAGGTGGTTGCTCTTAATATTGTGTTGGAGGAGGTACATAATTAAATAATAAATCCATATCACATCCAATTTGTTCGCTTGGAGCATAAGAAGATGTAGTTCTTGTCCAATCGCTTTGAGTACTATCGTCTGTTTGTCCAACAGAATCACCTCCATAAGAACTATAATTATAAGGATCTCTAGGATCATGAATACTCAAAGAGTCAAGTGAGTCTAACAAAGATCCTCTTGTATGACTGCTCCAAGAATCTTCATCTAATTGTTGATCACGACGACCCCGTCGTCGATAATAAATTTCTGACCGACCTCCACGATCCTCATCTTGTGTAATATGTGTGAAGACATCCTCCCCTGTAAATGGGCTAAGAGGCCTTTATATCTCTCTCTGTTCTTGTGGCTCTTCTGTTGCAGGTAGGGTTACATCTCTAATGCCACCATCATTGTCGTTTGATGGTTGTGTGCCATCATCATCATCTATGCTATTGTCACCCCCTAAGCCTAGAGTATGTCCACGAGAGCGTCCCGATGAGCTCATATATTCCTCTACATCAATGCCTATTTCACTAGATATTCTAGAAGATGGTCTACCTTCTTCTTCATCTAGAACTGGTTCTCCATTTTCTTGCAACCATTGAAGTATAGGATCATCTTCTTCGTCCTCGTTATAAATATATGCAAGATCTATTGAGTCCATGTAATCTTTTTCTTCTCCCTCTTTAATATGTTTTATTCTTAGCCGCATGTTATAATGCACAAATACCAAGTCATTCAACCTTACAGTGCTTAATCTGTTTCTTCTCTTTGTATGAATAAGGTTGAATGTACTCCAATTTCGTTCACAACCAGATGCTACTGCTGTTTGAGATAAAATCTTTACAGCAATATTCCTCAGATTTGGAGCATCTGTTCCATTTAACATCTACCATTCACCTGAAATATGATATTTATTTATTAACTATATTATGAAATAATATTATGAAATAAAAGAAATGATATTAAAAATATTACTTGGAGTCATTGT
>JAMKQA010009269.1:0-15552 GCA_024699735.1 Posidonia australis | reverse complement strand
ATGTATATAAGCTACAAAAAGGCTTTTAACTTGCATATCAATCCAATCACATGAATATTATACATAAGTGAATAATATGCCTTTGTAAATGATTTTTATATTCAGTACTTGAGTATTTCATATTTTCTTAAGTGATTATTAACTAATAATCACATGTCGTTTGTTATCATCAAAATGTACTTATAGATTTTTTCAACACATGGCACGTGTATGTGCAGTGACATAGCATTTGTGTAAATAAAACAGTCACATCACAAAAGGCATAACTAGTGTCGAACAATGCAAACAAGAATAAGCAAACAAACCAACAATGCCACAGAATTGCGAACAATGTAAAACGAAAGGTGGAGTCTTGCATCCCCAGTAGAGTCGCTAGCTGTGTGGATGCTACCCTAGGGTTGGAACGAGAGGAACAAGGGGAAAGCAAACCAAAAATGATAAATGGATAGGGAATAGAAATTGGAGTTGCTAGCTATGTGGACACTACCCTAGGGTTGGGAACAAGTGGAACATGGGGATAACAGACCACAAAAGATAAACGGATAAGGAATAGAAATTGGAGTTGCCACCTGGTCTATTTAGAGGAAAACCGAAAGATGAGGAAAACTAGAAAATACAAAACAGATGATAAAGCGCAATAAGAAACATAAAATGAAGAAGTCGATGACAATGGATGTGACACAAGGGTCATTACGAGTCAAAGAATGAGTAAGGACTCTTGTTACATATGGGGAAGGTGTTAGTTACCCCCATACGCCTGATGAATTAGTCTTTCTTAACTTGCTCAACCATATGTGTGGCTATGTAAGCATGCTTATGCCAATTCATGTTTGCCTTTCAGCCAAATGATGCAAGGATGCAAAAACATAATGTGACAATCGCAATAAGAAAGGATTTTGGGAAGAAAACAATGATGGATGCATGAAATTTGATAAACATGCATGAGGACTTGGTCTGATGATGGCCAAAAAATCCCTAGACAATCCGCACAAGGCACTCATGTAGGACACTCGTGGGTCCACAAACAGGTCTAATCATATGACTTGTCATTGTCCTAGGAAACTGAGCAATATTCAAAATGAGAAAAAGAGTGTATGGATACGAAGAGTAAGAAATAGAAATCTCATGAGAGCGAGCTATATCACAAAACTAGAACAAATGATAAGCAAACAAAGGGGGCCTATGTCAACCCATGCTCTGGACTAGGGAACCTGCACATAGAGCTTGTGGTATCGACCCGAGACCCAGGATTTGCACCAGATAGCCGACCCTCATTGTCTTCCCCGAGCCATAAAATCATGCAAGGAATTAAGGCTAGCATCAATAAAGCAAGGAGGATCATCCACCAACCAGGAAACATGACTGAAGTAGATTAAAACAGGCCTGAACCATCCCCTCCACGTCTAGTCATCCTCACCGAATTGGATGACCATCGCCGACCATGAACGAGGTTGGTGAGGCTCATCTATCCTCTAGGGCACACGGGAGATGTCAAGGGGAGTCTAGGAAAAGCTCAAGAAACTAGCTTCATGCATTCTTATGCATGGGCTACACTCCCCATCCAATCGGGTTCTGTTGACATCATCCACCCCTATCCAGCCATTATGGACGACTGTGGACTATGTGGATGAGTTAGGAGGCAAAGATGGATGAGCAGAGCAGGCCAGGATGCCCTTGGTGGGGCCTGACCTCAAGCTCAAAGGTTGTTAGTCTCACAAAGGTCGGTGGCTCTTCGTCGACAACATGCTAATGCAAGGATGAAATGTAGGAAGAAATAAACAAGTAGCACATGCACACAAGGTGTCTGAGCAATTAAAAGTGGGCAAGGGACAATGTGGGTACCTATTCAAAGGTTGCCATGCTCTTCCTAGTTTCGTGGTGTAGACACCCCATATGCTTGCAACTTAACCCTAAACCTAAACACTAGACTTAGCAAACCCTAATCCAAAACCCTAAACCTAGACTAAACCTAATCCAAGACCTTAAACTTAGCAAACCCTAATCCAAAACACTAAGATAGCCTAAACCCTAACATAAACCCCAAACCTAACCCTAAGCCATAATCCAAAACCTTAACAACCTAACCACTTCCCACTCCATTATAACAACCTATAACAACCTCTAACCACCTAAACAAAACCTAACCACTTCCCACTCCATCATAACAACCTATAACAACCTATAATCACCTAAACAAACCCTAACTACTTCCCACTCCATCATAACAACCTCTAACCACCTAAACAAACCTAACCACTTCCCACTCCATCACAACAACCCATAACAACCTATAACAACCTTTAAATACCTAAACAAACCCTACCCACTTGCCACCATCATCATAACAACCTATAACAACTTGTAACAATCTCTAACTACATACAACAACCCATAACAAACTACCTATAACAACCCAGCCATTTGCAAGCCTATAAATACCCCATTTGCAAGAGTAAAGGGGGGGAAGCTCGAAAAAAGGAGAGAAAAAAACTTGGAAAAAGAGAGAAAGTTTGAGAGGAGAGAAACCAAGGAGAATTGCTCAGATCAGTGCAACCAGGGCAACCAGATGAATTTCAGATCAGTGAGGTGGCTCGGAGAGGAGGCAAATCAGAGCTCAGACTAGTTTCGGCCACTGTCTCCGATTTGCTCTGGCGACCACAAGCAGTAATATTCACTACCAGCTTAGGTAAGGCTATTGATCTAGTTAATTTCGGTAGCATTTCATTCCCTAGGTCCTCCTCAGTCTCCTTGGACTCATTCTAGAGGTGAATCGAGCTCCCTGGCCAGAAATGTGAATTTTATGGGTCGCTGGACCCATTTTCCAAGCTAGAAGAGTGGGGGTGTAAGTCCAGAGTGCATCCCAAGTCCTAGATGTTAGGGATTGGCTAGGATCCCCTCCTTCTTGCTTCTCTATCTCTTTGGACGCCACAACACCCTCTCAGAAGGCATCCAGAAAGAGCTTACTGGCTATTGTCAACGTCGTCGCCGGAGAAGAAGGTAAGCATTGGAATTCGACCAGGCGTTTCACAAGCCACAACTCATCCTTGAACATTGGAGGATCACCTCCTACGTTCTGGATCACCTCCAGATGCACTGGATCGCCTCGCTGCAGCCACTGGACCTAAGCTACAGCATCCGACATCGCCGAAGAAGATGACTGGTAGTGAAGATCGTCCAGGAAGCTCACGCATCACCACTTCCTCCTGTACGGTGGAAAATCCTCCTCTCCCTCCCCTTGATCTTCCTGAAGTCTAATTCGATGCCTCGTAGCCTCAACCGCCTCCTCTAGTCAACGTCATCGGATACGACACAGAGCTAGGTCAAGAGGGGAGTTCATGCTGCCATTCATGCCTCTGAGTGGTGGAATTTCCTCCTCTCCACGCCGTCAACCTTCCTAGAACCTTGGATCTTCGCTCCGTCACCTCCAATAACTCCTTCTTCAGGCACGTCGCCGGAATTGTGACGCCAGCAAGGGTGGTGGAAGGAGGCTTTCAGCCATTCGACATCCGATTAGAGCTGATGGATCTCCTCTCCTTTCCTCCCTCTTGCATCTCTCATGTTTGGATGCCAGATTAGGCATCGGGGAAGCCTAGGATGGCATCCCAGACAGACGTCGCCGGCGAGACGCGGTTGCTTGCTACCGTCAAACGTTTTTAAAAGCTTCATTTAAACAAAAACTTCTTTTCTTTTCTTCTATTTGCATTTAGGTCCTTTATTTTGCATATCAATCCTTGCATTTATTTTTTAATCATTTTAATAATGTTTTGTTTTGGTAAATTAGTAGTGTGGCCCTTTTATTTTCTTTTACTAATTCTTAGGTTGTAAACATTGACTTAAAACCCTCTAATTTAGTTTTTGTTCACTTTAAGTCCATAATTTGCACATAAAACCCTGAACTTCACTAAAATTGCACTAGAAGATGATTTTTCTGGCACATTTGCAGACAAAACCCTGGAGATTCAAGTTTTCATTCAATATGTGCACAGATTTTCATTTTAAACCCTGAACTTCACTAAATTTACATAGAATGCATGTTTTTATGGAACATTTGCAAATCAGTCCTTAGACATTCATATTTTCATCCATGAGTCCACTAATTTGCACATTTAACCATGAATTTCTTTAAAATTTCAATGAACACATGTTTTGGTGGCAAAATTATAGATTGGACCCTAAGAATCCTGATTTTACCAATAATGCACAGTTTTGCTCAATTAACCTCCAACTTCCTTAAAATTGCATAAAATTTGTTTTCTTAAACATTTTTGCTGATTTAACCATGGGAACTTCATTCTTTACCTAGGAACATGTAATTTTTTCACAGAGGTCCTTGGAAACTTACATATTTTAGCATGCTTTCATTTGTACATTTTGTTACCCTTTTTTTATGTAAATATTCACATGCTTATTTTCATGCATGACGCATACATTTCAAACTTAGTTTTTGCATTATTTTTCGGATTTCTTCCAATTTTCATGATTTTGATTTGATTTGGACTTTCATTGCCCAAGGGTGTACATTAACAGGCTCGATAATGACGACATGGACTCGAATGAGGATTATTTTCTCTCGTTTGATTTCCTCAAATTTCCTAAGTTTCTGCTATTTTACGTGGCGCTTTTCGAATATTTCCAATTTTCACAATTTTCCTCATCGCACTAGGGCATACAGTAAAATGGCATTTTCGATGCCTACATTATCCATCGGATTATTTTTTCTTTATTATTTTGGTTTGTCATGTTTTCGCATTCATCTTAGGCATGTGCATTAAGAGTAGACAAGCATACACACACTAGATCATTAGCAAGCAGGAAACCTAAAAAGACCAAATTCTTCAAGTGTATGGGGGTGTCTAACAGCTTCTCCATGCGTAACAAGAGTCTATACCCTTTCTCTGGCCCACAATAGCTAAGTGTTGCATCCATTAGGTATGAAGCATACACGCATTCATTTGCATTCATTTTCTTGCATTCATATGCATCTTGGTTTTCCTCGTCTTTCCATTAAAAGACTAGGTCGAGACTCCTTTTCCTTATCCTTTTCTTATCTTTCTTTGGTGTTCCCGAGTCTAGTCTCCTTCTTCGGATTCACCATCTTCACCGTGACCATATCAGGACTCCTCGTGTGTTTCCATGCACCTTAGAGTCGTGTAGGGTTCCATCGGCAAGGTCACAGGTGGTATGAGTGTCTCTAGCGATGAGCTAGGAGAGGTGGTCGATGGTTGGAATGGGTGATGAGTGAGCTTGGGAGCGAGGAGGATATGCATCGAACGTATGGGAGTAAGCAACGAGCAAAAGATCCCATCGTAGCAGACAATGTTGGCTTAAATAGAGGGATGATTGGAATATAGGCCATCAATCTCTAACCGTTTTCATCCATTGGCCAAGATTCAATCAAAGTGGCATGATGGTGAATTCAATTTTCATGGGGGGCTTTATGGTTTGGATGCAATATGGGCCACACGTAGATCCAGGCCAACCAATGGGAGGCTGCAAGTCCATGTACCCAAAGTGAATGGACAAGTCTAACCTTCACACTGTCACTGACCCAGGGCACCCGCATATCCCACTTACACATTATGTTCGCGTTGTCGGCCCGTGGGAGTCCTAAGTCATCCCACAAACAAGGGTCACAAGTCTAGTCCTTCAAGCATTCAGGCCATGAAGCGGCTCAAATGGATTGGTTTTGGGCTTGGTTTGGGTAATGTTGGATTATGGCTTAGTGGGTTTGGGTTTTAGGTAGGATTCTAGGTGATGAGGGTGGTTGCGTCGACTGATCGTCCAAAGTATGTCTTGCTAGAGAAGCTGATTGCCATCCATAGGCAAAACCAGGGTGTCTACAGTATTGTATGTGTATTTCCTAGAAAAGGTGTGTCTAATGGCTTTGGTGATATGAGAAGGAAAGTCCATGGTTTTTTAGAGCTTGTGGGCTCGAGAGGCTATAGTGTGCCATGGACTGACGAGCATGGTTGGAGGTTCCTATAGGAAATTGGTGTGAACTGATAGATGATGGAACACCCCAAGGTTGGGAATAGCTCATCTCTTCCCCTCCTCCTCTCCCAATGGACTGGTCTCTTTGCAGAGTTGATGTGTGAAATTGAAACCTGGACTAACTATTGAAGCCACTTGCCATTGGCATGCTGGAAGAGTAGTGGGCTTCAGACGACATGGCCTTCTCTTCCTTGTGGATCCTTCCTCTCAGAATATTACAAGCTCTTCTAACGACATGGCCTTCTCTTTCTTGTGGATCCTTCCTCAGAGAATATTACAAGCTCTTGACCAAAGTAGGAAGAGATTACAAATTATATGTGACACACACTATTTTTAACCTATTACAAGTTTGTCTAAGAAAAGAAAAATTATAACCTTAAAGTAGATGTAATACAATACTATGTTTAATAAAGAAAATATCGACCTAGGATTGTTGCAGTGATCTCTGTAACCAATTATTGCATGTAAGCATAGACCACCCTGCAGTCAAGGCAAACAGATGTTTGTCTGCCTGATGTCGCCTCTGGTAGTAGTGTCAGAACCCATTGCTGCTTGGAGTGGTGATGGACAATGATGCTAGTCAGACAGGAGCCTCAGTTGCCTGTTTGTTCTAGCAGCCAAAATCTATCCTAGACAGAACCCTCAAACAAGTCTATCTATGCAAACAAGTTTCAGATTAGAATGCAGATTTTACTTGTTGAAATGGTTAATAAGTGGATTAATTAACTTACGTTCTCTTCACTTGTTGGGTTCCTATAAAAGAATTCTAGGGTTACAGAATATGATCATAGTTGTAGGGTACCACTCTTGGACCTCTAGTAGGCATTATAAAGAGGGCCAAGGCTGTGGGTTTGTCTCTCTATAGAGGGGCCCATAAATTAGGATTTTGTCCTTAGGCTTGTTTCCTAATGAACCAAAAATAGTAAATAAACAAGGAACAATAATGTGTGAAGTATTTACCAAAGTTTATTATTGACTTAAGGAGAGAGGAGGTGTCAATAACAACACTTTAGGACACCTTAAGTTATCAATCTAGCAATATCAACCAAACAGGGCATGGGAGAGCGACTTGCACTGGCTTGGTTTACCCGACTCGATTGTTCTTAACTCGAAAGAACTTTCATTTAAGGAGCTTCTAACTTTATTATAAAACAAATAGTTTTCATCCTATTGGTAGAGGGAAAACAATACTAAAATCCATTAGAAAACAAAAATGCAAGTGAACAGGATATTTATTGTGTTTATTTACTAAATACTGTAGATCTCGAAAGAAAACAACACAATCAGATAAAAAAACAATGGGTCTATAATGAAAAAGTCATGATCAGTGACGTTGCCTATTAACAAGGCACAATGATACATCGTCGCTATGAGTGGCAGCTAGATATGGCACTTTTTTAATCAACGACGGGTGTCAGAAAGATTATTGCTATGAAAAAATCACTAAAAAAGGGTCTGGATACTATGAAACCCTAAACACATAAGTTCTAGACTAAAAACTGCTCGTAGAATTTATAAAAAAAAAACTAAAAGAAGGGAAATGACTTACATTGCACAAAGAGTTGACTCAAACCTGTCCCTACATGAAGAGTTGACTTACATTGCAGTGCCAGTTTCTGTGGATGGATTTTTAGGTGTGTGGTAGAATTATCGCTGTGTCCACTCACATTGATTGTTCTCTGGCTAGTCCTTTACTGAATTGACTAACAAGACACCTACGGGAGATGCAGTCGTTGTGGTTGTGTGCGATCTCGGTTCACTAGGTCGCCAGCCAGGATGTCACCCAACAGTGTCCTCATGCATATGTAGTACTCTTCCCTTCAAAACAAACAGAAAAACAGATCTAGATTAGTTTTAACTTGCAGTAAATAAAATAGAAAGTAATAGAAAACAATATGAACAAGCGAATCTAATACTAACGGAGGGGTTGTCCCTACATGTATATACCATAGGCAGTTATGAATGCAAAAAATAAATGAAAGAAAAAAGAGGTGGATACTCTTTTGACCCTTGGTGCCTTGACAAGGGGGTTGGAGGAAGTGGAGGTTGATTTACAGAGCTTTGGGAATACACTTTGGCTTTGAAAGCGGCTAAATCTCTAGTGGATTTGAGCTTCAAGGGTGCTTAGACATGGAGGTTGGACAGAGTGGGCTATAGCTCTCTCTCTCTCTCAAGATCTAGGGTTTCCACTGGCTCCATAGGGTTTAGATTGTGCCTCCCCTTGGGTTGAAGACCTAGGTGATCTATTTATAGAGTTTAGGGGCTAGTGATCTCGTCAAAGACAAGATATAGATCAAAGGCAAGGATTAAACTCACAAAATATAGCAAATATTCCTTTATGGATCTCATCGCCTATGGCATAAGCAACAAAATCTCTAAGTCGCCACTAGTATAGGCGACTAGTTAGAAGATTCTGAATTCAATGTACGTGGTGAATAAGCAGTTGAATGGCAAGAAATTTGCCACATCAGCTAGTCATCGATTCATGTGGTAACGAGCTACCAAAAAGGCATAATTTTAAAAATTAAGATCTCAAAATATACATTACGAATCTATTATCAAATATTGACCAAAGTAATTTTGAAAAATCATACTTCTAATTCAAACATATTTTAAATTAATTTCCAAATTCAAAATGCACTTAAAATATTAAGTAAATTGGATTTGAAAATTAAATCTTTAATAATTACAAGAAAACTCAATTAAAATCAATGATGTATTTGATTTAATATAGTTTGGCAATTATTTAGATATTTTAGATTTTATCTTTATTTCTTAGCATTATCATGAATTAAATATATGCTATAACATTAAAATGTGATAACTTATCATAAAATCTTATTTTTGGTAAAAATAAAGATAAGTAGCCTTAATTATCAAGTCATCCACATTTCAATAATTTTCTAGAATTATTTAGCATTTATAATGATTTATATGATATGCATAGATATTAAAAAGTTAGAAAATTACAAAAAATATAATAATTATGGGAAAAATAATAATAATATTTATAAATATCCCAAATATTATATTAAAGTCTAGGATGATAAAATATGTAGAGAAAGAGGTCCAGGATTCTCGTCGCATGTTCATCTGACGACGAGACATGTTACCTCTAAATGTGGCAACTAAAATTGTCGCCTCTCAATGTGGCTACTAGTCATGTGTCTCTCAAAGTGGCAACTAGTCTTGTCGCTTGTTAAGCTGGCAACTTCCTAGTCTTTTACAGATTACCCCCCGTCTTTTATCTTATTCCATTGAGATGCACTAAAACCTGAAAAAAACACAGAAATTCTATGGGAAAATCTAAAAGTAAGTTAGAGATTCTTAGCCATGTGATCTGGGGCACCTCAAGGGTTCCTATCCTATATAAACTCTGAGAAATGCGAAAATGAGATATCTACAGGTCCATGATAGCGTTGTCGCGATGGAACAACATTGTAGCTCTTTTGCCTCTGTGGTTGCCCCTGTTGGGCATACACTCAGTAGTCCAGAGGCTACTAGTATTAATAGCGAGGCTACTGCTGCAGTTGTGTCAGTTGCCCCTGGTTCAGCTACTGATATGGTGTTGGTGGCCTTTGACACTAGACCAACTGTCTTTGGTGTGGCACTAGCTAAACTAATTGGCCTTGGCATTGGACTAGTTGATTGATTATGCACCATCGATTGAGCCATACCGCCTATGGTGCCCTCATGTGTGTAGCCTAAGGCCTTCTTCTTGCCTTTTCCGTCGTACTCTAGGAATGATAGATCCTCTATGTTGTGAAGGATCTTTACGGCTCTATCGTACAACAAGGAGTATTTCTAGAAGTCACCCATCAGTAAGCCTACTCTAAGTGCACTAGTTCTATTCTAGGTGATGACTTCAACTGCATGGCTTTCTAGGATGTAGCATTCTGATCTGGTAGCCATGTCCCACCACCTACTGGCAAAGGTGATGAAGTCCTCCTTAGGTTTCATCTTTTCGGTGAGGAGGTCCATAATCGTGGGCTTCTACTGGATGCGATGGACATATTGTTGCAGGAACATTTCCAGCACTAGCTTGAAGTCACTAAGGTTATGTATTGTGAGTGTGGTGAACCACCATAGTGTTTCTCCTTCTAGACTCTTGAAGAAGAGGTATACTGTTAGCCCATTATCAAGTTGGTAGGGTGAGGCATCCATAGTGAATGCAGCTAGATGACTTCATGGATTGCCTGTCCCATTATACTTTTGCATTTTAGGCATTTTGAAACCTGGTGGCAACATGAAAGGTGGGAACTTGGAAGAATCGAAGCCAACCGGTATTTTTGAAGTAACCCCAGTTTCTACAAGTTTTTTTGATATCATTCTCATGATGTCCAAACTTAGAGTAACTGTCTGCCCTTGCCCTTGGTACCCATGAAGTTGATGGAACTATTGTTGTAGAGAGGTACCATATTGTGGACGGTAGGAGGATTGAGCCAAAGCATGATGGGGTGGAGTTGCCCCTAAGTATGGATTTGAATGGTAGCTTAGTGGGGATTGTAAAGCCTGCTGGAAGGAAAGGTAGATCGAAGGTGTGAAATACTACATGGGCGAAGGTGAGTTTGCCCCTTGGTAAGATGTGAAGGGTGGGTTGATAGAGGTGGTGCAACCTGTGGGACCGAGGGGTAGACCACAATAGTAGAATATTGAGAGGGAGATTGTGTTATTGGGCCTTGTGTTGGGAAATTAACGATTGGGCTCAGTGGCATCGTGTACATGTTTCACATAAGAGGCGTGGCTAGTGGGCCCTAGTAGGAGTTTAGGGGGGAGGATTCATGGACATTTGGAATTTGTGGGTTAGAGAGATTGGAATGGGCCATGGATTGATGGACTTGGCTAATTGCCCCTTCAGGTGATGCATGGGAATTGATCGGTAGAGTGGTACTCCAAGATTGGGCATAGCTCATCTCTCCTCCTCCTAGGTCATATGAGTGGCCTTTGTATGAGATTGGGGCATTGAAGACAAACCCACGTTGGCCTGTAGAACTGCTCCCTTGACCCATAGATGTTGAGGCGATTGGTGTGTAGAGAGGATTCGTGTGAGAGTGGTACGCATCTGTCATCTCTAACTAACTTGCTTGATGGTTTGTTACAAATGACTGAAAAAAAGAAGAAGAAAAGATATAGACTCTCTATAATGCTAAACTGCAGCTTACTACAAGTGTCTAGGAATGTAAAAGAAAATACAAACTCAAATGCAAAATGAACACAAAGAAAATGTTTACAACTCTGTTTAACTAGTAAACTGAAGACTTAGGACTATATTTGTAACCCTGTAACTTGTAAGCATGCATGCACAACCAAACCACCCTATAAACAAGGCACCCAAATCGTGTCTGCCTAATGTCGCCTATGATAGGGGTGCTAGATTTCGTCACCGATGAGGTAGGCGACAAAGGGAGTCACCAATCAGTCAGACAGCACGTGCCCCTGGCTGATCCAGTGTCCCAGATCTGTCCTAGATAGACTAGACTATCAAACAAGGCTAATAATCAATCAACTTATCAAATAGAGGGTAGATTTTACTTGTTAAGATTATTAGTTAATCAATTTGTTAACCTGCATTCTCTCAGCATGTTTGGGTTCCTATGGCAAGGGTGAGACTTTCGGTATGGGTTCTAAGGTCACACAATGGGATTTTGGCTTTGGTACCACTCTTTGACCTTCGCTAGGGTCTACCAAGAGGGCCTAGACTATGGGTTTGTCTCTCTAAAGAAGGGCCTACAACCTAGGTTTCTATCCTAGCAAATGACAAAGCAATAAATAAACACAAAATAGAAAAGCATCAAGTATCTACTAGGGTTTATTATAGGCTTAGGGATAAAGATGGAGTCTGAAATATGCCCCCTAGGACACCTTAAGTTCCCCAATCTAGTAATCCCAACCAAACACGAGCATGGGTGAGCAATTGGCACTAGCCTGGTTCACTCGGCTCGATTGTTCTGACTAGAAGGGGACTCTTAAGAAACATTAACTTTAAGGAAATAAGATTAGTTTCCACCCTATTGGTGGACAAGAAAACAAACCGTAAAAACCAATAAAAACCAAAATGATATAGTGGATAGGAAGATTATTCAATTTTTATTGATCCATGACACTACTGCAGGCTAAGGAAAAATAGCACAAACAAGGAAAAAACTCTGAAATGTCAGTCGTCGACCAAAGAGGCATCTAATCACATTGCCTCTCTCTCTAGCGCTGTGAAGTAGTATCATAGGAGGAGGTTGTTGAATATCCAGACTCCTAATTACTAGAAAAAACCCAAAGGTCTAGAGTGCCACGAGAACCTATATACGTGACTCCCAGATCGAAAATGTAACGCCCCGTATTTTCCCATAATAATTTAAAACCAATTAAAATACTGCAAAATTAAAGCCAAACAGGAAATACCAAACTACCAGGAAACCGTGCGTGTGGCTAAGAAACTTGAAACTATATGCAATATGCTAACACACTGCATGCCTGTACCTACAAACCAAAAACACGAGGAAAACGCATGAGCAACAAAAGTCACCTAATACGCACCCCAAAGGAAAAACTACAAAAGGAAAATCATAATTTCTTTTCTTTTAAAATTCATTTTGCAAACCATTTCCTCAAAACTTCCCAAACCAGGCCTACACTGGCCAAAACCACAACTAGGGCCCTACTAGCCCAAAACCACAAGCAAAGGCCCTCAATGGCCAAAACCACACAACGCAGTCCATCGAGGAGCGACCATGGCATTCTGCAGTACCACGATGATGGCCACCCTGTGTAGGAATGTTTACCATCCCGCGATTCTCTCTCTCTAGAGCACCCTAAAAAGCCAACCCCTCCCTAGGAAGGCTGTCTTGTCTCTCAAGACGCAACCAGCTACGGGGCATGTGTCCCAGCCACACTAGCCACCACAGGGTATGCCTCCTCACGACGTCCTCCACACGATGCTCAAGAGGGAGTGTCATACCTCCACACCCGACGACACCTGAGCCATAGTACCCACAGCGACAATAGGAGTATCATACCTACCCGTCATGCCCCAAGACACCTCGACCCGTAAACCACAACCCTACCCTTGAGACGACAGTCAAGGAGTCTCATACCTACAGGACCCGATGCCCCTCAGCGTTAGGTATCTTGTCCCCGACCTCAACTAAGGAGTCGTGCCCGACCACCCGAGAACGTCGTCACATTCCCTGGTCCCAATGACACGGTCCCACACTGTCTCGGCTTTCACATAGAAAACCTGGAAAACATTTTCCAAAACAGGCCAACTATCTTTTTGAAATAATTTTCCAAAGCCATTTTATTCCTTTGGAAACTCTTCCAAAACCTCAACAAAACGGCACATCAGGTGTCCCAGGGGACTACCATCGACGGCCAGCAATCTCATCTCAATGGGCCAAAACAATCCAATTTGGAAAACCCTCGGAAGTCAGATTTACAAACATATTTGGCCTCAAATTTGGCATGCTGAAAACAAGTCGGTATGCCAAAAACCCCTAGTTCGGTAGGCTGATCTAGATCGGTCGATCGAATAAGGTCAGCGGTCAACACTTAAGCCGAATTCAGGATACTGAAAATAATTCGGTCAACCAAAATCTCCTAATTCGGGCAACTGTCCAAAATCAGACGACTGAATTTCAACCAGTGGACCTAATCTGATAGAGAAACGGCATACCAAAATGGTTCGATATGCCGAATTCTACGAAAAACAGAAAATGGCTCAAACCCTGTAGTTTGAATTCGCCCCAACTGGGACCTCCGATCAGATCCCTTAAACAGACACCAAATATCTTGCATAAAAACTAAAATGTAGACCCTCGAGTCTACTCCAAATCCTCACAAACAAAACCAAAATCCATTAACCATGCATCAAGATATAAAATCACAAAGGCATTAGGGTCGAAATGACCTAAAACTCAACCACTGGCATAAATGCCCATCAAAAGAACAATAAATTCCCAAAAAACATAATAAATTCTAGGGATGTAAATTTACCTAAATTCCATGCAATCCTATCAATTTCATGCTCTCTATTACAAGGATTGGGGATATGTACATGAAACAAACCCCGACGATTCCTCCGACCAACCCCAGCGACCACAATGTCCACGGGGCTTCCATGACCTCGGGGACACAACTCTGAAGCTTCCCACACCACCACGAGCCACTACACGTCGCCGCACGCCACCTCCGACATGCGAGCACACCGAACAAGGGAAGGGGACACAGGGGAAGAGGGATAGGGGAGGGATGGTGAAAGAAAGAAAGAGAGAAAGAGAGAGACGAGAAGGAGGTGTAGTGAGATGGGTGGAGGGAGAGAACGAGTGGGAGGAGAGGAAGAAGAAGAGAAGTGGCGTGCTCGTGATGGGAAGACGCACGGAGAAGGAGAGGTGCGGAGGAAGGGTCATTGGTCGGGCATATAAATATGCACTCTTGCATGCATGCATGCACAACGCAACCACCCACCTCCCGCACGAGCCAACAACTGCACAGAACTCTCCCACCAATCGGTCCACAACGTGGGCCCCACATGGACCCCCACACCTGGGCCCCACACTCACAGTGCCACAATGCACAGTTCCAAACCATGCACCGGGACACGTAAATAGAAGCTGATCCACGAGGCCCAAGCCTAAAATAACAAAACCACATAATAGGCCTTAGAATAGTAACACCCGTCTAGGAATAAATTCATTAAAATGTAAATAATTAAAAAATAAATTTTACGAGTATTACATCCTAACCCCCTTAATAGAAAATTTCGCCTTCGAAATCACTAGGCGAAAAGGTACGAGTATTTGGCTAGGATGGCATCCTCATGCTCCCACGTGGCCTCCTCGGCTCTATGATGCTGCCATTGCACCAAAACCAGTGGAATCACCTTGTTCTGTAGCACTTGCTCGTTGGGGTCAACAATCTCGATGGCATCCTCCACACAGGACAGATCTTCCTAGAGCTGTTTTGGCTAAACTAGGATCACATGAGAAATGTCAGCCAGACACTTCCTCAGCATGGAGATATGGAACACGTTGTGCACAGATGACATCTCTGGTGGTAGATCCAACCGATGAACAACCTCATCGATCCTCTAGGTGATCTGGTATGGGCCAATATAGCGAGGACTTAGCTTGCCACGCTTCCCGAACCTCAAGACACCCTTGGTCAGCGACACCTTCAGGAACACAAAGTCTCCCACTAGAAATTCCAATAGTCTCTGCCTCCCGTTATCATAGCTCTTCTGCCGACTTTGTGTAGCCAACAACCTACTACAGATCAAATCCACCTTGTCCGCATACAGCTGCACAAGCTCAGGACCAATCAAGCAATGCTCACCCACCATGCTCCAGCAAATCGGCGATTTGCATGGCCTACCGTACAAAGCTTCGTATGGCACCATCCCGATGCTCGAGTGATAACTATTTTTGTGGGCAAACTCAATCAACGACAAATGGTCCACCTAGCTCCCTTAAATGTGTAAGGCACAAGCTCTGAGCATATCCTCCAATGTCTGGATAGTCCTCTCTGTTGGATCGAATGGCTCCCCTAGAGGGGGGGGGGGGGGGGGGGGGG
>JAMKQA010009268.1:0-20887 GCA_024699735.1 Posidonia australis | reverse complement strand
ACCATTAACAATAATAGACGTTCACTTTTATAAAACAGACCAGAATACACTGTCCACAAATATGAACATCCATTTGTTTAATATTGACATCTATTTTTTAACTATCTATAAAATACATTATAAAATAATTATTACAACTTAAAAATTAATACTTATATTTAGAATTACGTATCATTTTTTAAAACCTATGTCAGAGCTAAACTGAGTCATAAGAACAAGCCCGCGTTGGACCGTGTTCATGCCCAAACTGGACCGTAGTGAGCCATGAGTCACGGGAGAAAAACATCGACCCTAGTCAAACCCTTGATCCTATCAGATTCAAGTTGTGTGCCAATTCAAGCTAGATCAACCAAATTTTTGTTCAAATCGGGCTGGACCAATCGGGTTTAGGTTGGACACCAATTCGGGCTGACCGATCCTTTCTTTTTTTTCGAGCCAGAGCAAGGTTCGAGTACCAATTCCGTCTAGACCCACCCAATTTTTTTTGTGAACCGAAATACAGGCAACCTGACCAGAATTTCCAGGTCTACCTACAAAAAACGGCGATCACGTAATGCCTAAATAACTTAGTAGCGTTGGAATCGTTCAATTCACTAACTTTTAAGCATATGCCCTCGACTTTGCTTGTAACGGGGAGTTAAAAAAGAAGAAAAGAACAAAAAAATTCAACGATGGCACATTTAATCTAGTCAGATTCACGTACCATCCACGAGAAGACCATACATTATTTAATGCAGTACACACGTTTGAGTTTAATATACCAGGATCTTTGTCCATAGAAACTTATTATTCTGTTCTCTCGAACTAGACAAGACATGAACGTAACAATAGCGCCAATTAAAAAACAAGGAAAGACTTTGCATGACATAATGTGCCATGGATTTACACTGCAAATAACAAATGCTGTCTTCTGCTGTTTTTTTATTTTCTTTGTGTCCTATGGAAACGCTTCCGTCTCAAAAATGGTCTTTCAGGACCACGACAGGAGAGGATAATCTTTCTTACAAGGTTATATGAACAGCTTCACAAGTATTTCTCAGGGTCTATTTATCATATAAAAGACAGATAAATAGGCAATTATGTACAAGGATGACGAGTTTTGCAGTTACACATTGGCAAAAGCCCCTTTTTTACTCCCATGCTCAAGAGTCTCCACATTGCTGCTGAACATTCGCCAAAATGATGATACAAGGGCAGTTAAGTTTGGGTGGTTCTTTTGTTCGTCTCGTGCGGTTTAAGATTTGCAAACGATGATAAAAGAGTAACCAAATCTGGATCGTCCTTGTGCAAAAGCCCCTTTTTTACTCCCATGATCAAGAGTTTCCGTACTGCTGCTGAACATTCGCCAAAATGATGATACAAGGGCAGTTAAGTTTGGGTGGTTCTTTTGTTCGTCTCATGCGGTTTAAGATTTGCAAATGATGATAAAAGAGTGACCAAGTCTGGATCGTCCTTGTGCTTGTCCCATGTTGTTTCAAACTGTAGTCCCTTGCACCTGGGTAGCAAAATGACAAAAAAGTTGTATACACACAAGTAAATTCTATCAAGATCAAGAAATTTTAAAATGTAAGTTCTAGCGATCAAAAACATGTGATATCCCTTACTGCTTAAGCAAGACTAATATATTGAGAATACGACTGTGTATAGCTTCACGGTCATTTCTCATTGCTGCTTCCTTGTACACCTGTGCAAGCTCATCTATCAACCTGAGAGGCAGATAATGAGAGAGAATTGATGGACTTAGATTTAGGGGTCTAAAAGCACAAAATACATCACTAGTTTATTTCAAGGCATTCCCTTCTACAGTACAAATAAAACAAAGCTGCAGTATCAGACCCTCAGTCCAGGGTCTCCCACCTTAAGACCCTGGTCAAGTGGTGTTGCAGTACCCCAGCCAGGGGCTCCCACCCCCCGATCCTGTGGTTGGTTTGAGTCCCCAATCAGGGGTATCCTTGTGGCTCACAGGGCCCACTTACCTAGGGTCCAGTTGCAGCGCTAACTGAAGTTCCCTACTTCATCCAATTGTAATACTTAAGGGTGCAAATGGATATGGTATACATAAAAAATCGGTATCCGTAACAATTTATGAGTGGATACAAATATCTATATTCGTCCAGGAGAAGATATAGAAACGAATATGATTTTTTTTATTTGAGCGGATACAGATACAAATATGTCTTTTGAATTCACAACGGATATAGATACAGATACAGATAATTTACGAATATCCATGTGTGTATATATATAAAGAGACAATTTTTTATATTTCAACATCTAACTGTTAGATTAAAAATCTAAATCACTAGATGTAATCGAAGCTATTTAAAATATTTGTATATAAAAAATCAAATGATTTTGAGATTCTAAAAAATTAACATCTACTTATTATAGATTATTATAGTTCATACAAAACTATTGAATTTGTACAAGAATAGATCTATATGTCATAAATTTCTAAATGATATAAATTTTAGTATGTATTTAATCTAGATGATGTATGTTAAGATCTATGGATTACATTTTAGTTTTAAAACTTATAACTTAGAGATCTAATGATTATTGCTTTAAAACCGTTAAATTTGTATATGAATAGATATATATATCAGGAGTTTCTAAATGATGTAGATTTTGACGTGTACCTAATTCAAATGATGTATTAAAATCTATAGATTACATTTTAATTTTGAAACTTATATCAAATGGTTTTAAAAATTATCCTTAAAAAGCTCAAATAGCACAGTTTAGAGTTGATCCTCTCCTTACATGTATATAGATATATATATTAAATATTTAATGTTAAAAACTAAAAATCAAACCTTAGACTTATTCTCTCTCCCTTGAAATGCATGTTGAGTTTTCATACTACAACACTTCACATCATGTCATGATGTCATCCAACAAGTATTTTGAGAATTAAGATAAATATCTCAATGGTTCTTTGTAAATTAAGACTTTATCATTTATTCTTTATTTTTTGATATTTCAATTCTCAAAAATTATTTCTCTAATTTACAAGGATTTTACTGTCATTTATAGAATTTTACTAACTTTAATTAACAAAATATGTTCTAAAATGTGATAGATTTTTAGTAATCATCTATAGAAATGGAATATCAAGATAGATTCATAACTTCATCCTTTTTTTAAAAAGGTAAGTCCCACCTATAATTACGTCTAATTTATTTTTATTTTAGAATATATTATTTTTATTTCATATATACTGAATAACTTAAAATATATAAATATATGAAAATCCTTTTAATGTTTTAATTAATTATGTAATGTGCATATTATTATATTTGTTTTTATATCCGACTTTAACCGTATACAATCTCCTTTAATCCGTTTCACATGAGGATATGGATATATAATTTTTCTATCTGTATGATATCTATATTCATATCAGTATTCGTATTTTAAAAACAAATATGGATACTATAACACCCATATTTGTACCATATTCGATCCGTTTACATCCCTACTAAGGAATGATAGCTCCTAGATCATAGTGAGAGTCCTTGAATGGAGTCCATATTTGAGCCCTGAGTAAGGACTACATAGTTTTTCTTTTTCCTTTTTTAATAAAATAAATAGAATTAAAGAGAAGATAAGAGAGTTTTACAATAATTTTTTTCATTATTTTTCTTTTCCTTCTTCATTTCCATCTTCTTCTTCTCATTCTTTTCTTTTCTATTTCTTCTAAGTGAGAGAGAGAAAGAGAGAGGACACTATACTTGTATATCTTTTCCAATCTCATTTGTTTTTCAACGAAATAATTATAAAAAAAATAGGTGAAATATGTGTAAATGTGATGTAGCCTGAATGTCTTTCATAAGCAGGTCACATGGATTCTCAAGAGGATTTTGCCTCCTCCTAGGATAAAGATGAGCTTCCATACCACAACATCTACACTTTCAGTTTTATGTATGAAGAGATACTGCCACTTCCGCCTTGTTGACATCGACCACAATATCGTCTCCAAAGGGCCAAAACTCCTCCTTTACTGCCATAATCTTGGGATCCTAGCATGTTAAATCTATAAAGGTTCACACAACCAAGTTGCGATACATCTACTAAAGTAGTTGAAGGCAAAAAGGATAATGATAAATATTCCTTTCATCTGTGTCATTTTTCTTCTCGAACAAGTAATTGCACTTGTATAGTTCCTTAAAGACAAGAAGACCAATAATGCCATTGTAAATCCCACAAGTTCATAAATAACCATCCAATGCAAGCAACACTCCACAAAACCTTGGATGATGTTGTCCTATCATGGATATGAAAACAAGAATGCGTACACGCTCAAACCTATCAAGAATATGTCAAGTCCACTCAATATGCCTAAGACAAAAATATGAAAAACCTCAAAGTGATTGTGTTGTACCAGCTAACTTGTCGAAAAACTCTCTAGCAAACAATAAGCTAATGGTTGGTTCATAAAAGCTACAGCAAAAGGTCTCAAAACCAAGTATGGGACATCCTAGTCCCCTATATATCATCACTTGACCAAGAAACACATGTGATCTTCCTTTGCTCCACATGTATGGTACTATTCAATTCAAAGGCAAGGTACCTTCAAATGATGTGTTATAGTTTCACCCATGTAAGCATCAAATTAAAGGCAAGACAGTCAACTTGATGGTCGACATAACACCTCACATACTATCACAATCGACCAACATGAAGGCCATGTGGGCATGAAAGTTACAATTGTCCTCAAAATACTTCATAATGCTTAATCAACGGGATCATGTATGAACATTGCATGACTTTGTAATTGTTTCACATGTCTTATTGTGAACACTTCTCCCCTCTTAAAGCTCACAGAAATGCCAATGTCTCTTCTTGCATAAAGTTGAAAGTACATGAGTTGTGGTATAGAAGGTCATCTATATCCTTGAAGGGACAATATCCTTTTGAAAATCCATATAAACCTACCTATGGGAGACACACAGGTTATACCACATTTACACATATTTTATTTATTTTCCTGTATTACATTGGTGGAAAATAAAAGAGATGGGAAAGATATACAAATACATATTCATCTCTCTCTCTTACACTTGGAAGAAGAAAAAAGAGAAGAGTAAGAAAAGAAACAACAATTACAAAACATTCTCTCTTTCTTTTGTCTTTAATTTATTTTATTTTATTAAAACAAAAAAAAACCACATAGACCCCACTTAAGCCAATTGTAGACCCCATTTAGGAGCTCCATCTCCAAAGTTGGGTGTTGGTTTGGGATCAAGCTCCCATTTGAGGACTCCTATCTTCTAATCCAAGGGTTGGTTTGGGGATAAGTTCCCATCTGAGGGCTCCCATCCCCTAATCCAGGAGTTGGTTTGGGATCAAGCCCACGTTCGAGGGCTCCCATCTCCCAATTCAGTGTTGGTTTGAGCTTCAAACCAAGGGCAAGATCAACCTCATCAAGGGCACCTATTTCTTGATCTGGGGATGGTGTGCAACCCCATTTAAGGACATTTACCCCCGATCCAAAGGCTAATTTGAGTTCCCATCCAAGGGCCTCCATTTAGTATTCCTAATGCCCTTCAATGCCCCTAAGGTCAGTCACAACCCTAAAAAGAGTACCCTACCTCATTTGATGGTGTGTGTGTGTGTATCATGTATTCATTTCTTACAAAATTTGTTTGTGAAAACACAATAATACTAATTCTACATTATATTTGGCTAATTTAGCGAAAAGAGGTTTGCAAAGGAATAGTACTTATTCCTTTTGTATTGCACTTGGCTCTTTCCTTCTTGCTCCTCCTCTATTTAATTTGGATTTTTTATTAGAGATGTAATTTAGTATTTTTCTACGATGACTATTGATCAAGTATTCTTAGTGTTGGAAAACGAGCCAAGTCAAAATATATGCAACCCATCTGAACCTGGACAAAGCCAGGCCAACCTGCTCCAATGGCCGACTCGGGCCGGCCGGACCGAAGATAACAGTCCTTCGACCTGACATGGCCCATGGCCTGCCCGGTGGGCTGGGCCACAGGCCTGGTGGGCCAGTTTGGGTTGAGCCAGTCCATTGGCTCATTTAATTCTAAAAATATATATATTTTTTTTTATTAATAAAAAATAGTTTTTTATACATAAAAAATAAAAAATACGTAATGATTTAAAAAAACATAATTATTTTTTATACATAAACTTTACATTTTTACACTATTACTCATTAGTTTTGTTCTGGTCTCCTCCGTTAATGTTGATATCGTATCTTCATCTTCTGATCTCTCGTTGAAGTTCAATCCTTGAAGATGATCGACCACATCATACCAATCTTTTAAGCATATTGAGGCTTCTACAGACTTTTCAGCTAATCTACATCTTCTATCACTTAATACTCTTTTTCCTATAGAAAATGTAGATTCTGACGCTACAGTTAACGTCGAAATCGTTAGTAAATCTTTTACCATTTTTGAAACCATAAAAAATCTAATTACTGTACTAAACCACCACTTTAATATGTCTAAGTTTTCCATTTATAAATCCATTAAAAACAAACTCGCATTCTAAATAATTTTCTAATTCATTATTTGTAGTTGATTTTACATATTTTTCTTTTTTTTTATTTAATCTACTCCAAAAAGAACTACCACTAGTACTACTTATATGTGTTCCTATAAAACTAGATGTGTGACCACTACTACTATTTTCACCAAAATTTCTAACATATTCTTCAAATAAACTATATAAAATTGTCTTTATTTTATTATTATATGAGTCATTTTTATTTATATTACTAAAAATATCATATATAAGTATCATACAATTAACTAATATATGCTTAAGGTTCATAATTAAAGCTAAGCATGTCCACATTGGAGGTTTATCTCAATAATTATTATATTTAATTTCTATTAATTTAATAATATTTACAAAAACTGTAATATTTCTATATTGTTGAAAAAAATATGTAATATTAAATAAATTAATTAAAATAAGAGAACTTGTTGGATAATATTGAATAATTGTTTAGTTGCATTATAAAATTGTTCTAAAAAATTATGAATTATAATAGAATTTTGCCAATCTTCATCATTTAATAAATCATTAGATTTTACATTATAAAATCCTTTAATTATATTATAATAAGATAAACTTCAACTTAACATATCATAAGTTGAGTCTCATCTATGTTTGAACATCTAACTTAAATTTTCTAAATTTTAAAACATTTTATGCACATACATGTTTAAATTCTTGATATCTTTTAGTTGACGTTTGAATAAATAAAATAGTTGTTCTTATATTTTCTATATAAAGCCTAATGCATTCTATACTATCTTGTACAATTAAATTTAAAATGTGACAACACCACCTACAATGAAATAATTCACCATTTAATATTAGTTTTATATTTCTTTTTAATAATTTTATTACAACATTGTTATTAAAAGCATTGTCAAATGATATTGTATTTATTTTTAAAAAAAATATTATATTCTTTAACTATATCTTCTATCATATTTGATATAACTTTACCCGTATGTAGATGATCAAATACTTTAAAAACAATTAATCTTTTTTGTAAATTTCATTCTATATCTAACTAATATGCAGTTAAACATAAATATGGAAAATTATTTGAACAATCTAAACATCACATGTTAATAATATTTTACATAATAAATTAAGAAATATTCCAATTAAATCTTTTTTATCTTTTTTAAATATTTTATAAATTATATTTCTTGTTGTATTTCTAGAAAAAAATTTAAATTGTAAATTCAAATAATTTTGTATAGATGATTCAAATTTTTTATTTTCAGAAAAAGAAAAAGATTGTTCATCTTGTATTATAAATTGTGTTATTCCTTCTTTAACTTCTTCTATATTATATTTCCAGTTTACTATACTTCTACTAAAACCTACGTGTAATTTAGTTTGTCTTAAATCAATATTATCATCTTTATTATGTTTAACTATGCATTTTTGTAAATGCCTAGCTATCTGAACTATACCTTCACCCTTAGGACATGTAAATATTGTAGTACAATAATCACAATAACACATATTTTCATCTATAGGATCTACAGTTACATATTTCCAAATCTAAAAACTTTGTTTCCTAGATTTCTTAGAGGTTAAGGATTGTGTTGGGGTATTTTAAGATTGGACTGACTCCTAGGTAGGGATATAATCATGGCTACCAATATTTTCTATTTTAATATAAAAAACTGATTACACAATAAAAAAACCTTATCCTATAAAACCCAAATCCCAAAAATAGAAGGATTAGAAGTAAAGAATTTGGAAGGATTAGAAGTAGAGAAAATTTGATATTGGAGGCTGATGGAAAGTAGCAGATGCAACGGAGTCCAAAGTTAAACAGCAAAACTTGAAATCTTCACTTGAGTCTTGAGCAGAGAAATGAAATTAAAAGAGAATGGTAGACAATAAGAGTAGAAAAGAGAACATTGAGTTGTGAGAAAAAATGATTAACGGTGTATTTATAGGTGAAAAAGGAAAGGTTTTTTGAGTAAAAAAAATAAAAGAGGCAACGTTCCCAACATTTTATCAAATAGAACGTTGATGCAATAGCCCAACGTTCCTTTGGAATAATGGGCATTTTTAAAAAAAAATTCTTTTAATTCTGGGCCGATCGGCCCAAGCCCTACCCACCTACGCTAGTGGGCCTACCTAACCGAGCCGACTGGGCTGTGCCCTTGGGCCCGACCCAAGGCCCACGACGGGCCTAGCCCGACCTAACCCGTCCAAAGATTTTCTAAACTGGGCCGTTTCTTGGAGGGTCAGCTTGGTTCGATTTCCATGTCTATATTCTCTTTGATTAATTACAATAAATTTAATTTAGACAATGATGCTTAAAATATTTCCATTCATGCTTAATTTAGACCCTTTAAGCATGCATGAATAAGTTGATATTCAATGATTCTATTTGAATTCTCATTGATGTATGTTTGTGTTCAATAAGCCTAATTCAATTGAGTTTTGTGTAATTTAAAAGCTTCCCAAGTTCTAGCTCTGACCATTCACTAACTTGACCCACATGCATCAATAGTTTTCCCTTAATCATTGACTCACTCGATAAATTTGCCATAGTAGCCAAAAAAAGTACTTTATTAAGCTTTCCGATTCTTTTTTTATAAGAAATTTATTTTAACGTAAAGTGTTTTTCTTCTCTTTCTTTCTATTACTTTCCATTCTTTGTTCAAAAAACACATATAATTCTTCCCTTCAAATTGTCCCTCTATGGAAACTTTTTGGAACAAAAGCCTTTTTTGTTATGCAATTCCAAAAGGTCTCTGCTATAACGCTAGATCCTTGTTCTAGTTTTTTAATAGTAAATTGTTGCAGATCGACTTCTTTTCTAGGTGCCCACCATATCAAAAAGGTAATCAACTTCTTTACAGTGGAAATGATGACAAGTTCTCTAGAAATATCTAATATTATCTTAAATCGATGTCTTCATGAAAAACTATTTTCTACGATGACCTCATTCGTGTCATATGGATCTAGCCATCCCTGAGAAATCATCTATCTAAATAATGGAAGGAAATCAAGCAGAAAGGTACAACGAACTAGAAATGATACTAAACTAACTAACATGCATAAACTCTACATGAATCAAAGGGAACGGAACATAATCAAAATTCTACTAATTCACCTCAAACTCCACTCCCCTCATTCCTCAAACCGCACATACCTCCGAACTGCCATCATAGTTGGACAATATTGGATAGGAAGGAGTGTAGATAACCTCACTCTGACATTCATCGTAAGTTCGAAAGAGTCGAATCAATCATATATGATAAAGGTGAGCTCAATCAAAAATAGCTACACTTGCCTCTCCTTATAGTTGATCCACCACAAATACTGATCATTTCTTGTTGAAGACCTATTATGTGGAAATTGACTTGCAATCCCTCATGTTAGATTTTTTTGATAAGATCAATAGTATATTTATGTTGTGTAATAAGTGTACCTAAACTAGATCAAGGTCCAAAAAATAGGACAGAGATCCTATATCATCGAAGATTTATAGGTTATAATTTTTCACCATCATTATTTAGAGGAACTCTCCCCTTAGCTCTACCTCGCACTGATCTTCCTCTGTTGCTCTTGCAACCAACCATCACTTACTACCTTTGAAAGGAATAAAATTAATCAAAGCACCTACCACCTTGCATTGTTGCTCTACTATTTGCTCGTTGTCAAGGAGCTCCACTGATCGCCCCAATCACTCAACAACCCCACCTTTTCATTCATTATAGTATTGTGATTTCATGTCTATGATGTGATGTCGACAAAAGGTAAGAGGCAAAACTTTGATAGATCCTTCAAAACTAGTCTTAAGCTTGTCAAAAAGCTTTTTCAAAAGCAACACGAAGCACAAGAGACTTATTGATGATTTCCCAAATGCTAGCGTTGACCTTGGTCTTTTCTTCATTCATACTCTCTTAATCATTTCATCATGCAAGCAAAGCAAGATGCTTTTGTTTTGAAATCATTCGTTTTTTTGCTTTTCTCATTCTCAAAGAAACAGGCTACCCCACCTTCAAATCCTTATCACCTCGATAAATAAGGGCCTACCTACCAGACGAGATTGACAAAAGACACCTCCTTTTGGGAAAAAATACCATCGTGCAAAACGAAACTTAGTTGACCTACTTGTACACAACCAACTCTAAGGAACAAAAAACAAATGCACCTCTCAGTCTGTCTTTTAGGATTCCTACAGAATGCACTCCCTCTCCAAGAGAAAAAATCAATCCAATCTCTATAGGAATTGGAAGATAGGATTAGGCCATGATACAAAATGCATGGTCTCATGTAAGATAATTGTCTACTTCTTTTTCATCAGAATCTTGCTTTGTTCGAAGTATCCAATGATAGATAGAAAGGGACTTTCTAGGCCTTCCCATCAGACTTATATCCACTCAGATAACTCTAGCTCATGTGGTTCTTGCTCATGTAACACGGCTCTGGTAGAGCACATGTATCTTTGTCTTTTATCTCTCTCGTCTGATGTAGGGAATTAGTCAAGAGTGGGAAGCTAAAGTTCTACCATGCATGATGCCAAACTAAAGAAAGAATAGGAATGGATATCATAGAAAAGGCTATGGAGGTCATTCAATGGGTGACTATTAAGGGTAGGAGAAGTATCCAAATCGATAGCATAAAGGGTCTTACTTCAAAGCATAGGAGTTTTCTTTTCTTACAGATTTTTTTCATGGAATGCTCCTAAGGAAGGGCGAATCAAAGAGGTTTTAGGCATATATGAAATGAAACTTTCATGAAAGTAAGAATTCTGCTTTCTCTTACTTCCAATGGTTCCCCTTGCTTCCCATCAGACGCTCCTATGCCAATTCTTGCACTGGCTATATAAAAGGCACCCATGGACTCTTCCTTCTTTGATTTTCCATTACCCGACACACATGCCCCAGGGGGAGGTAAAGGCACCAACATGTTCTTCCCATCTTCTGATGTGATTCGCCATTCCTAACGACAAGCCTTGCTTGCAAACTTCTAGTAGGTTTAGTAAAGTTGCCCAAGCAGCTACACCAAATGCCATTTGTACGGTTATGGATCAGGGTATGCAACAAGCAGAAGTCACAATAAAAGGTCCTTGTCTCGAAAGAGATGCAGCACTACAAGCCATTAGCATAAATGATATACCATTAAGTTTACAGCTAGAGAAGCAAAAGACATGAACTCAGACCAAGAGGAAGGAGACGCAAGAGAGGACTTCATGTAAGCAATCCTGGACGTGAGGAAACAAAAACGGATTCAATGAATGGCAAACAAAGAAGAAGCAGGAGCCAACTAATGGGGAAGAAACTGTTAATGAAGGATAGGTAGTAAGTGAGAACTAAGGAGGTTTTTGTTGCTACTTTTGTTTTAGATTCAGACTAGTTTTTTGGACCTTTTGGCTCTCCTATTGAGACATAACATACTAACAAAGACTTTCCCTTTAATTTGATCTCTACATTAAGAAATACAAAGTTTGAAAGATGTGTAAAGTATATCCAAATTGGAAGGTAAGACAAATGATCAGATTCAACTTATAAATTTTGCCAAAAATACTAACCTGTTAAAGTAAGGTGATCTCCTAATCCATGTTAACTTCACTATTATGTATATCTGTTCAAGAACCTGGGAGATCAAAAAGAAAGTTTGTTTTTTGTTATGAAACAATAATCCCGGGAAAACAGTTAATTTTTTCTGCAGGCGACATTTTGCAACTTGCAAGAACAAATGAGTTTGGGAAAAACAAACAAACTTTAAACAAATGGTGGTACCTAACTCACAAAATACAATAGAAACTCAAAACCAGTGTTAACTTTAACAGTAACTGGAACTGAAAAACCCACCTAATAAATCCACACCATAACCAAAACTAGTGATATTGGTATGCTATGCAGCTATGCATACAAGAGAATTTTGGAGTTTTAAGCCAAACAGGACATTGAGCTGTTAATATTTCTGTATCACAATCATTTTCATAGTCATATTTATCAGTAAGCACTAAGCAAGAGTGTCAATTACCATTAACCAATTAGTTATTCACAGAAGCCTACCAGAATAATTGTTTTATCATCATCGGCATGCAACCATAGAAATATGAGAGGAAAGATACGCTTGAAATGGGCCAATAAAACAAGACCCATTGCCTCCAAAACTGGTTCAACAAGTTGAAGCCATGAAGTCCGGCGATCCTTGTTCATTGGTTGACGCTCCAAGTGACTTAGCATCTCACCTAGTATCCTTTCAAACCTAAGTACAAAACTGATGTTAAATGCAATACAATGTACACCACTATAAAAACCAGATAAAGCCAAAACTCAAATGAAAGTACCATTTGAAAAAGAAAGTCCACATAACATGAAATATAGACAAATAAAACCAACAAAAGACAAGTTGATTTTGATAAAAGTTTGCAAATGTAACCAATAAGAAGAAAGCTTACTATCTTATAGGTCATGCAAATGCAGTTCAGTTTTAGCTTGGCTATATTAAATTCACTCCACAAACTTATATCCTCTTCAAGTAAATCTTGCCTTTTCAACATTCTATTTAAAAGCTTAGATGAGACGAATTACTACCAGTTGTAGAAGCTCTGAGGTGTGATTTATTGAGTTGGTGTTGTTAAGTTAATTGTTTATTAGTTAGTAGTTAGATGGGTTAATAGATCTTATAGATCTATATATCCTACATGCTCTATATATATATGCGATTAGATTTTTCTCCCCACATGGTATTAAAGCAACAGGTTTTTCTTGTGAGCCTTACAAGACTATCCTCTACAGCAACCACCACCGCTGCCATTGTCATTGTCATTGGCTACCAGAGACGTCGCCAAACAGTCCATCAGAAGCTGCAGTGGGTGATCTCTTCTCCTCCTACTCTTCCTTTGCCATTGTCTTGGGTTGAAGCCTCTTTCCTGGTTGTCATTCCATCGGTTAACTACGGAGTTGTAGAAACCCAAGCAATGTATGGATTTTTGCTCATATATGGTAGGCGTCTTTTGGATTTGTTGGTTCATAGTTTAGGATTGTGATCGTATAAAAGATTTGCTCATTGTTTGTTGAGTTTGATGGTGTTGTCTTCGTCTACCTCCAATTTCTATACGTTTACTAGGACCGTTGTCCAGCTGAATGGTCCGAATTATTTGTTATGGTCACAATCCTTCAAAGTATTTCTTGAAGAATAAGATAAGTTGTATATCATTGAGAAGGACCCAATTGATGCAAAGATGTAGCTTATGATGCATGGATGAAATCATGTTTGTTGAATAATATGAAGCCACAGATTAATTGTAATGTCATGTTTTTGTCTATCACCAAATAGATATGGGATACTCAATATGAAACATATTTCAATAAAGACAATGTCTGGAGAGTGTATGAGTTATATGAACAGATCTTCAACTTTCAACAAGGAGATCGTTCACTTAGTGAGTACTTTGCAACTCTCAAAGACAAATGGGCTGAGTTACAGATATATTCACAAAAGATGTACAGAAAAGGTATGAGTTATGAGATCGTATGAGTTATATGAACAGATCTTCAACTCTCAACAATGAGATCATTCACTAAGTGAATACTTTGCAACTCTCAAAAATATATGGGATGAGTTACAGATGTATCACAAAAGAAACACAAGAGAGAATTTCAAGTGGCCAAGTTAGTGTTTGGATTACAATCTGATTATGCTCCCATTCGTAGCTAATTACTTACCGAAAACTCAATTCCATCGCTACATAGTGTGTTTTCGTGACTCTTACAAGTTTCACTAGCCTCTGAATCAACCGCCACACTAGTCATGGCACCAAAAAGTATTGCAATGATTGTTGATCATAATGGCCTCAATGGACAAGATGGACTTGCATGTTGTGATCGTGTGGGCCACACTATTGTTTGTTGTTGGGACAAGCACGCAAACCAAATAATATTGCAAATAATGCCACGTTAGATTCTCTAAAGGACTCTACAGATGTGGTTACATTAACCCATGTGGAATTTGAAAAACTCCAATTATCTACCTCTACTACTGCTATGTTATCTCCTATGGCTATTGTTGCACACAACAGCCAACATGCCTCCAATTTGTCCTAATTAATAGATTCAAGTGCATCTTCGGTCTTCCTATATGACAGGTTGTTCTCCTCGCATGATGCCTCTTGTGTTCATTCATTTGTTATTGTTGCAAATGATTCTCAATCTTGATTCTCCTGTATCTAGTGTATAGATGGTTTATTTCTCCACCCTTCCTCTTGAATATGTTCTTTTTTATTTCATTTTTTTATTATTTGTATCTAAAATCACCAAAAATCTTAATTATTGTGTAACCTTTTTTCCTACTCATTGTGTATTTCAATATCTCCAAATGGCTAAGAGTATTGGTGAGGATTATGAGACTGTTGGAACATACTACTTAGATATCCCATCTTCTGCCATTCGTGCATTATCGCCACAGGTGTCTCCTCTTCAGTGGCATCCTCATTTGGGTCATCCATCTATCGAAAAGCTCAAGAAGATTGTGTCTATTAGCTATCGATGTCATCGCTATAATGTGAAGTTTATCGATTAAGTAAAAATCATAAGTTGACTTTCCCTTCTAGAGTTGAGAAATGATGTTCTTCACAGAGTCAGTCCATGGTGATGTCTAGGAATCGTGTCAATTTCAATCTGTATTTGGTTTTTGTTATTTTATCATATTTATGGATGATTATTCTAAAATGACATGGATCTATGTTCTTAAGAATAAATCTCAAGTTTCTTCTACACTTCAAATTTTTTATAATGAAATAAAATGTTTGTTTTCTTCTATTGTTCGTTGCTTCTATACTAATAATGCCTTAAAATTTATGTCTAAATAATTTACAAATTTTTATTCTTATGATGCCATTATACATCAAACATAGTATTCTCATATTTCTCAATAAAATAGCATGGCCATGAGAAAATTACGTCATATTTTGGATATTGTTCGTACTTCGATATTTTATGAACATGTTCTTAAACATTATTGGAGTGATGTTGTTCTTACTACTGGTTATCTTATTAATAAGATGCCTTCTCCCATTATTGATAACCACATTCTTATTAGTTGCTTGTCTCATGATGCCATCTTATTCATGTCACTCCTTTATTTTTTTTATTATAATTCTTTTGTACATGTTTTGGGGACTCCTTTGAGTAAAATGTCTCCACGTACAATAAAGTGCATATTTTTAGGGTATTCTTATACTAAAAAGGTTATCATTGTTATAATCCTATCATTAGAGAAAATTTTGAGTAATTATTGTTCAAAATATGGCTTATTTCTCTTCCGAGGGTAGTCAGACAATTTGGATACCTCTTCCTATACCTATTAAACCTAGCACATAGGTTGTTCCCAGTACACCAATTGCTACTAATGGACCAATTATTCCTCGCATTCCTTTACAGGTTTACTCAAAATGTAGTAATCAAACACAAGTCTCAACTATTCCACTACCTTGAACATCTAATGGAGGTTCTGAAGATCCTTCTATTGCTATCCAAAAAGGTCACAGTTCTTGATGCAATATGCTATCTCCAACTATGTTTCTCTTGATGATGCACTAAATTTTTTCTCTCCACAGGTGCTCTGAATCCAAATAGGTGTATTTCCTTTTTTTATGTGCAGTATTAAGTAAAAGAAATTAAAATAAAATATACATACCTACATGAAAAGGCAAAAAACTATACCAAGTACCTGGAAAAAAAAATGTTGCATGCTGCCATGATACTTGCAACTGTACCATTTATTTTTTAACACTTTTGCCTACATAAAGCAAACACTTACCATGGATTACGAGGGTTTCTTCGCAGCATACTAGTCAATGAAATAACTGACATCTCTACAACATGATGCCAGAGTTCATCACTTGAAGCAATATTTCGAAAACATGCATCGAGAATTGGATCTTCGTACCAACCAAGCTCAGCTGAATTAACATTCTTTGCTAAATGTATCAAACACACCATTCCCTGGTCCTGAACAGGAATAGAGAAGATAAGTTCCTACATCTTAAGTAACTATGGAGAACAAAATTAAATATGCATCTTGCATCCTAAGTGTTGCATTTCATAGTATGCCCGATTTGGGTGGTAGAGCTGACTTCAAATGGTCATCACTCCAATATTTGTCAGGAATAAAGCTACTAACATTTCCTGATGTAACATAATAACAATTCCAAAAAAGAAGCTTATTATTTCCAATAAAACTGAGATTAATTGATATTTTTAAGGGGTATCATTTCTTCAAAAAAGCCGAAGGAATCCAGAATAGCAGCAAATGCAAAACATGACCAAGAAGAGTCTTCCATTTGTACAGTTCATGTTCTTCGCATTTTTCAATCAAAATCAGACACTGCAATATAAGCATTTGCGGAGTACCTTCACTTCTGGCGACCAGTGATCCAAGGCTGTCAACGCACAAGGAATCACAAGAGAGCACAGTTTCCCAAGATGGGGATAACTGACCTAAACACAAGGAAGCATATTATTTTCCTCCAAAATAGATAATGAAAAGAAAATGTCTAGTACAACGTCTTAGTTCATGCTTAATACCACCTACAAATAACCATTGTTATTGATATTTTTTGACATGTCCTATCTTTCCTTTGGTCTGTGACAACATAGTAGGATTTCTATTCCAATTCTTTAGCATTTGTTCAATGATAAAACACCATTTAATGGCAACAGGAAGCTAAATAGCAGTCCCGCTCGTTCTTTTAACTGCACATTATCAACCCAACAAAACCTCTTCGTATTTGTGGGCCAAGTACGGTGGCAATGCTCATATCATGTACTACACAGAAGTTTGTGTATTCATATCTATTATAACTTCCACAATATTTATTATGATTTGGCATAAGTATCATTAAGGTGTGCATTATAAACATGTAATTGAATATAAATAACAAATTACATATGTATATGCTTATCAATCCATTTAAAATGATAGGTCCAAAAAAATCCATTGAAAATGCTAAACATAACATAATCATGTCAAATCAATTTAAATGTTGCAGAAATAGGCTGTAATCATGACAAATCACGTCAAAGGTATGTTCGTAACTCATGAATTTTCGTAAATAATTCAAATGTGTTAAGATGATTATTGCTAAATCTTCTTGTGTTGTGTTAAATCATGCTGATCATGTAATCAGATCGTCACAGATATTGCCGCCCACACCTTGCACAGTAGCATTCACTTGTGCATAACCATTCTTAGAAATGAATATCACAAAGCAATCATTAACCTCCAGTGTGATTTAACTAGCTTACCATATAACTTTTTAAACGAAAAACTCACAATTTTCATCATCACAAACGACGATCCACAACCTCAAGCCAACAAACCTGCGTGACGAGCCACCTGAACTGATGCGCCGCGACGATTGCACACTCCACGGGCACCTTCGCAGAAGCACTCGCCACATCCACACCATCCGGATCTACACACCCCTCCTTGATCACCTCCTTCAACCCAGGAAACACCTCCCCCATCAAGCCCTCCACAAGCACCCTCAGGCCCCCCGCCGAGACCAACCGAGCCAGCTCCCTCATCGCGTCCCTCGCAGCAACTGACAGCTCCTTAGGGATCCAGTACAGGTAGGGGGACTCCTCTCCCACGGCGGCGGCCAGGGCCGCGCAGCAGAGGCAGAAGTCCAGGGGATGGGGCGAGGAGGGGAGGAGGAGGGATTCGAGCATGGATTTGATGGAGACGGGGTTGCCATCGCGGGGAGAGTAGGGGGTTTTGGCTAGGGTTTCTCGGATCGGGGCAGAGAGGGCTGTGAGATCGTCGAGCGTGAGGACAGAGAGATCGAGGGCAGTGGCGGCCATTGGAGGAGGTAACAGTTCTTCCAAGCTCTTTTCTGCAAGTGAGGTGGGGTTTGGAAGGACATTTTTTGGCTTGGTTAGTTTATTAGGATGAACTGTGTTTTGAAATACGGCTTTCGGTAGAATGTATTTCAGAACCGTTTTTGTGTAGGTGTCCACGGGATTTCAACTTAAGTTTGACACGTTTTCAATCGTTGCATTGAATCAATTATCACGATAAAAAAAAATTCTTCCTCCCATACTCCTCTTTTCTTCCTCGTGTTCGACGGCAACAAAGACAAGGAAACAAATACGAGAGTAGCGAAGAGAACGAATTCGACGACAATAGAAAAAGAAGAGCGAAAGATCAACTAAGACAACAAGTGACTGATGACGTCTTCTCAATCTCAACAAGTGACGGAGTGGTGAAAGTCTAAACGAGATGGAAGGAAAAAGAGAAACCCAACGACATCGAAATAAAACGAGTAGGAGGTCTAGTCAGTGGTCGACAGCTACAATGGAAAGAGGAAGAGGAAGAACTTCGTGATGAAACACAATTGAAATTTTAGCTCTTGCGAAAAAGTTCTCCGTAAAATGACGATTGGCCGTCGCAAATCCTATGACCGTCGTTCAACCAAATGCCTCCCTCACAACCTCCGCTCGCGTGAGTTGCTCAGGAAAGCCACTGAGTTTGACTGGGCGGCGTTCAAAGTTAATCTTGTGGAGAAAGAACCCTCTCCGATCTCGTTGCCTGCCAAGGTGCGCCACCGTCTGGTAAAATCTAGACCCCCTTCTGTTCCGACGGCTTCTGATCAGGAGCGTCGGAAAAGGAAAGATCTCTCTTCCTCCTCAAATCTGGGATCTGAACCAGTCATCTGAGAAAATCTCCTTCTCCTCTTCCCTGCTCTCTTAGGGTTAGATCCACCTCAGACGACCTCCGATCGTCCGGATCTGGCCTCTTGACGGTTAAATATGGCTCCATTACTTATCTGAGATTCTACTTTGGACATGCTGTGAATATTATTGTGGATTGTTTATGCTTTAATAAGTTTTTATCGCCGATCTGGTTGAACACAGTGGTTTCTTGTTCTTTGTGTTCGGTTTTTATTGCTACTTATAGTTCGGTGATTTACGAGTATATTTCTTCTTCTGTTGCAGGTATACCTATTTTTTCTGCTACAGATGGTTTGCCTTTAGCACCTCGATCTGATTCGGGGGATATTTCTCGATCCCCTGGCGTTATCCGCTCAGATCCTCCACCTTCTGTTAGTTTAGATCTCCTTTTTTTCCCTCCGGTTCCGACAAATATTCTCCCGCCGGTGGGTCATCGGAGCAAGTCTCCTTGTCCCTGCAGTTGCGTGACCGACAAGTCAGGTTCCTTTGACTTGTTAGACTGTCCAGCTGTCTCGAGTACTGTGTGGGGGTATTCATGGTACCTTCCCCCTAACCTTAATGAGGTTATTAATCTAAATCGGCATAACGCTGTGGGATTTAATTGTAATACTGAAATTAATCCTGATAATTACCCTGATTTAACTTTTCCCGTTGATTTAGTGGGGCCCCCTTTTACTTGCGCATCAGACGACGTGCATGTCGTACCTGTAACATGCTCTCCTCCTATCTCTTCTGGTTTTAATGACGAGGTGGCCTCGCCGCCTGTGAGCGAAAACTTCTCCTCTTCCCTAGAAAAAATTATTTCTTCGTCGCTTCTTTTGTCAGAAATCTGTGCGACAGAGAGCTCCTCTGACCATATTTCTATTGAGGTTGGAAAATTTTGCGGAGGCTCGCGCTTTGCTGTTTTACATTCTTCTTCCTCTTCTGAGAACTCATTTGGAAGTTCTGTAGCCTCTGAGCCTGTTTCCCCAGAGTGGACGGTGGTGGAGAAGAAGAGAAAAGCCTCCTCTCCTCTGGTACGCTTCTGCCGTGAAAACGGCCATTGTTTTAAGTGTGGACTGCGTGGTCATTTTAAGAATAATTGTAGATTCTATGGTTCTTGTTATAGATGTAAAGCCTCTACTCATTCTGTGGCGATTTGCAATTTCTTTCAGGATCACAGACTTCATCCCCCTCCCATGGCTGGTTTTTCCCCACAAAACCCCATTGCAATTCCCCCGTCTGATGCTACCTGTGATCTCACGATACACTATTCCTGTTGCGCCATTGTTACTGATCACTCTTCTCTCCTAACCAGTGACACTCTCTCGCAGCACATCCTAAATAACTGGTCTCTACAAGTCAATGTAGAGATAAGCAATTTTCTCCTGGGAAGTTTTTATTAAAGTTCCCTTCTGTTAATGTTAAAAACGAAACCCTAAGTTGTTTTGGATCCTCCCTCCAGTCTCTTTCCGCTTCTTTTGTCCATTGGACGCCTAACTCCAATGCGGTTCTCTCCCTGAAAGAGGAGGGGACCTGGATCCGGTTGGAAGGGATCCCTCACCACTTATGGTGCATAGAAGTTTTCCATAGAATGCTTTCAGATTTCCCTGATCTGTTGGAAGTCGATCTTTCATTCGACAGAGTTAAATCCTTGGGTTTTGCTAAGGTAAGGATAAAGATTCTCCCTG
>JAMKQA010009267.1:0-17566 GCA_024699735.1 Posidonia australis | reverse complement strand
AGAGTTTGAAATACCATTGTTTTCCCTGTTTTCTGATTAAACATGTGGTTTTGGGAATGGTTTATTATTTAGCAATGGTTTTCTTTGGCTTTAGCACTGTTTTTGGGGTGCGTACTGGGTGGCATTCTTGTCACTCACGTGTGTTTTCTTGTCCCCTTGTTTTCAGGTGCTGAGGTGTAGGAGCAGTCTACTCTGGTGCATCTGTTCGAGGCACATTTGTCGCACACAGGTCTGGGTAGTTAGCTTTATTTATTTAATATTGCTACTTAGTTGCTTTTCAGTTCTTTTGGGTAGTTCTTGTACTGTTGTGTAGCACTGGGGTGTTACACTAACCCATGGCATGCATCTATTCATGGTAGTCCCATCTAGGTCCCCATGCATCCATTTAGTCATTTGCATCGCCATATTTCACCGGGGAATGAGGTGAGGATCGTTGGTTCGCTGCCCTGTTCTGTGGCTGGCATGCACGCCCTGGCTGGGTGACACACTTGCACGGTGGACATGCATGGGTCTGCCAGGGACAGAACAGGCAGCAGGCCTGGGCCCTTACCCGCTTATCCCATCCATTTCCCACTGCATATCCATGTATCTAAGCAAACACACTTGCATCTACACTTATAATGCATATGACTTATACCATCATGTATGATACACCACATTGCACTCTCTAGCATTTAATACCTCATGCACCATGACATTCACCTCATGCGTCATGACATTCTTGCATTTAAGGGCGATGACGATTGCTATGTCGGATCCTTTTGATCGATGGTCCAGGATTCACATAGGATTTTTTAGCACACTTAGGCCATATCATTCTTGCCCCTTACACCTCATGTGCATTAGCATATCATATGGCATACATCCTTTTTAGACTTAGCAAGCATGCATGATCATTTGCATTAGATGACACACAAGCGAGCGAAAAGCCTATAAAGATTGATTTCTCGGGCATGTGGGGGTGCCTGACACCTTCCCCATGCGTAACAGGAGTCCTTACCCTTTCCCTGGCCCGCAATGACCAATGTGTTGCATCCATTAGGCACGGGGCATGCACACACATTCACGCATACATTTGCATTGTTTTCCTCGTGTTTTATTGCATCTGGTTTTCCTCGTCTTTCTGGCTTTTAAAAGATTAGGTGGCGGCTCCATTTACCCTTATAGTTTTCTTTCTTTTTTCGTGTTTTCGTTCGGTGTTTTCGAGTCAAATGTCTTTCCTCAGATTCACCAACTTCGCCGTGACCTTTTCATTTCTTTGCGCGTCTCCCATGCACGAGGGTCGATTCCGACATGGTCACAGCTTCCCTTTTGTATTATCCTCCTGTTACTAGGGGCACGTTAGCTGCCTTTTGGTATTATCCTCCTGTTACCAGGGGCATGTCAGCTGCCTTTTAGTATTATCCTCCTATTACCAGGGGCATGTTAGCTTCCTTTTGGTATTATTCTCTTAATATTAGCATCTTGTTTGCTGCTTGGGTATCTACTTTCCGAACTGTCACCGACTACTTCTCGGTTGACTAGTTCTTGTATCCTGTCTTTCGAACCGTCTCTGACAGCATCTCGGTTGGCGTGTTCGCCTATCCTGCTTTCCAAACTTTCACCGACTGCTTCTAGGTTGACTAGTTCGTGTATCTTGTCTTTCAAACCGTCACCGACAGCATCTCGGTTGGCGTGTTCACCTATCTTGCTTTATGAACTGTCATCGACTGCTTCTCGGTTGACTAGTTCGGTATCCTGCCTTGTGAATCGTCACCAACTGCTTCTTAGTTGACTAGTTCAGTATCCTACCGTTTGAACTGTAACTGACTGCATCTCGGTTGACTAGTTCGTGTATCCAACCTTTCGAACCGTCACTGACAGCATCTCGGTTGGCGTGTTCGTCAATCCTGCTTTCCGAACTATCACCGACTGCTTCTCGGTTGACTAGTTCATGTATCCTGTCTTTCACACCGTCACCGACAGCATCTCGGTTGGCGTGTTCGCCTATCCTGCTTTCTGAACTGTCACTGACTGCTTCTTGGTTGGCATGTTCGCCTATCCTGCTTTTCGAACTGTCATCGATTGCTTCTCGGACGACTAGTTCATGCATCCTGGCTTTCAAACTATCATCGACAGCATCTCGGTTGGCGTGTTCGTCTATCCTACTTTCCGAACTGTAACCTACTGCATCTCGGTTGACTAGTTCATGTATCTAGCCTTTCGAGCTGTCACCAATAGAATCTCGGTTGGCTTGTTCGTCTATCCTGCTTTCCGAACTGTCACCGACTGCTTCTTGGTTGACTAGTTCATTATCCGGCCTTTCGGACCGTCACCAACAGTATCTCGGTTGGCGTGTTCGCCTATCCTACTTTCTGAACTGTCACCAATTGCTTCTCGGTCGACTAGTTTGTGTATCCTACCTTTCGAACCGTCACCGACAGCATCTCGGTTAGCGTGTTCGTCTATCCTGCTTTCCGAACGATCACCGACAGCTTTTCGGTTGGCTAGTTCGTTATCCTACCTCTCAGACCATCACCAACAACATCTCGGTTTGCAGGCTCGCCTATCTTGCTTTCCGAACTTTCACCGATTGCTTCTCAGTTGACTAGTTCCTGTATCCTTCCTTTCGAGCCGTCACCGACAGCATCTCGGTTGGCGTGTTTGCCTATCTTGCTTTCTGAGCTGTCACTGATTGCTTCTCGGTCGACTAGTTCGTGTGTCCTGCCTTTCGAACTGTCACCGACAGTATCTCGGTTGGCGTGTTAGTCTATCTTACTTTCTGAACTGTCACCGACTGCTTCTCGGTCGACTAGTTCATTATCCTGCCTTTCAAACCGTCACCGACAGCATCTCAGTTGGTGTGTTCGTCTATCCTGCTTTCCAAACTATAACCGACTACTTCTCGGTTGATTAATTCGTTATCCTGCCTTCCGGACCGTCACAGATACCATCTCGGTTGGCATGTTCGCCCATCTTGCTTTTCGAACTGTAACCGACTGCATCTCGATTGACTAGTTCATGTATCCAGCCTTTCGAACCGTCACTGACAGCATCTCGATTGGCGTGTTCGTCTATCCTTCTTTCCGAATTGTCATTGATTGCTTCTCGGTTGGCTAGTTCGCTATCCTACCTTTCGGACCGTCACCGACAGCATCTCGGTTGGCGTGTTCATCTATTCTACTTTCCGAACTGTCATCGAATGCTTCTCGGTCGACTAGTTCGTGTATCCTGCCTTTCGAATCGTCACCGATAACATCTCGGTTGACGTGTTCGTTTATCCTGCTTTCCGAACTGTCACTGACTGCTTCTTGGTTGGCTAGTTCGCCATCCTGCCTTTCAGACCATCATCGACAGCATCTTGGTTGGTGTGTTCATCTATCCTCCTCTCGAACCGTCACCGACAGCTTCTCGGTTGACGTGTTTGCTATCCTGCTTTGTTTACCGCTACCAGGCGTTTTTCTGGATGTTGTGTTAAACTCATCAGCGGGCTAATATCCCTAACTATCCAGCAAGGAGTCCGTCAACTCATCATAGGGCTGATAACCCAAACTATCCGATCGGTAGGTCCGTCAACTTATCGTGCTTTGTCCCTTAGTTTGCAAGTTTGGTAGTCTTACCTAATGCCCTTTTCCTCGGGTTAATACCCCAAACTATCTAGTTGACAACCGTCACACTGTCAAGTGCGGGTTGATACCCCCAGACTATCCAGTTGACATTCGTCATCAGTCTATCCTCGGTCGACGAGTTCGGTATCTTGCCATGCATCCTTCTGGACCGAAAGGTCCGTCATTTGCCAAGTTTCCTCCTATCGTGCGACGAGCTCGATAGTGTTGTCTAGGCATTCCTTGGCGTGAGTCAGGAAATCCCTCATGCTCCCCTTCGAGAGCTGAGCTACCCACTTGTTATCAGCATCACCCTCATGCATCACCCAGCATCAGGGTCACCCTTTGCATCAGCATCATGCATGGCCCACGAGTCATGACTTTTCGGTGCATCCCCGAATAAGTGGCTCATGGCCCCACAACAAATACCACTCTCCCGCGAACTCAGGTGGGGTGTCATGCCAACCCTGAGCATCGATCTCGATTCCCTCGACCTCGCTCAGGGAGGAGCATCAGTAGACACCCCGATTTTGAAGTCACTTGTCAGTAGGCTCTTCTAGAAAGATGCTCTGGTTGCGACCACCAAAATCCTAACCCACTTAAGCCTACACAAGCCCATTCAAGCCCACACTAGTCCACTCTGACCAAATCAAAATTAAAATCAAACCAAAATACATTTAAAACATTTAAAATCCTAAATTAATCAAGTGAAAATCCTAATTTAAGTCAAAATTAAATAAAATCCAATTAATCAAACAAACACCCTAATTCAAGTCAAAATTAAATAAAATCCACTTAAAATCCAAATTAATGAAATAAAAACCCTAATTAAAATCAAAATTAAATAAAAACCACTTAAAATCCAATTAATCAAACAAAAACCCAAATTCAAGTCAAAATTAAATAAAATCCACTTAAAATACAAATTAATGAAATAAAAACCCTAATTAAAATCAAAATTAAATAAAATCCACTTAAAATCCAATTAATAAAAAAAACCCTAATTCAAGTAAAAATTAAATAAAATCCACTTAAATCCATTTAAAATCCGAGTAATTAAGTGAAAACCTTAATTAAAGTCGAAATCCAATAAAAACCCTAATTAATTAAATCGGAAACCCTAATTAAACTCAAAATCTTAATTAATTAAATCCAAAACCCTAATTAAATCAAAAACCCTAATTGAACTCAAAATCCTAATTAATTATATCCAAAACCCAAATTAAACCAAAAACCCTAATTAATACACAAAAACCCTAATTAAACTTAAAAACCAATTAATTAAACCCTATATCACAAAATCAAAAATTAAATTAAAATCCCAGAACCCTATTAAAAACCTAAAAGCAAAACCCTAAAATCCATAAAAATTCCAAAACAAAAATAAAACAAAAACCTAAAATAATTAAAACCCAAATTTAAAACCAATTAAGTAAACCTTAATCAGAAATTTAATTAAAATCATAAAACATAAATAAAAGCCTAAACCTAAAAACCCAAAATCTATTTAAAAACGTTAAAAACAAATCCCCAAAAAAAAAAAAAAAAACTGAAAACCAAATCCCTCGGCCTAATCGCCCGCCCATAAGCCCAATACACCCTTAAATCACAAACTTTATAAATACCCAAAAATAATTCCGATGACCCCTGCCATCTCCGACGAGATTTTCGATGGTCAATCCTGAGATTTCAGGCAATTATCCTTCGCTTCCGCGATCTCCGGACCTTCCTCTTCTGGTACACCTCCAATCCAACGGTAGTCAGGCTTTGTGAGGGAGATCGATGGCGTGGGGGAGCTCTGTCGGAGTTGAAAAGAGACTCGCCGCTGACAAACCAAGGGATCGGCTTCCAGCCTTCTCCCCAGCGTGCTTGAATCCACCCTAGAGACCCAGCATCCCTCCAGGGATCCAGAAAACCCCCTCCAACCTTTTCCTTAGCCCAGAAGCCCCCTACAACAGTAGCCAGAGCGTCTCTGGAGCACCACTGTCGACGAAGCCAGTGGCTTCCTAGCTCCGGGAAGAGATCCCTGAGACCTCTACACTCTCCTCCTATTCTTTCCTCCTTCTCCCTGGTCTCCCTCCGCTCCAGAGGAGCCCCTCCAATGTTCACAACCAGCCTCACCGTCGACGCAGCCCTGCCACCGCCGTTGAGGAAACGCTGGAGCTCTCTAGACGCAACCGCTCCGCGCTGCTGCATCAGGAACCTCCACCGCCTCGCCACGAACTCCTCCACACCACCACGCTGCCACCTGGACCGCCGTAGTGCCCCGATGACCCGCCACTGCCATCACTGTCGACGTAGAGTTGAGAGGAGCACGTTCAACCTCCTCGGCCTCATCGGTGCTTCCCAGAGCCTCGTCGTGGCTCCCCGAAGCTCTCCCTACCCTCACCGCGTCGCTCTAGTCACTGGGCCATTGCCAACCACCTCACCGTCACCTTCCCTAGCACCGATAGAGCACCACGCCGAAGCGCGACGTGGGGGAAGATCCTCAGGCCTCCCTAGCCCCTTCTGATGCGCCGGAGATCGTCGCCGTGCCTCATTTCAGCCACCGAGACCATCGCTCACCTCCCTCTGCCGCTGGATCATCGTCGAAGTGCACGCCGGAGTAGAGACGCCGGCAATCTACCGGTGATATTCGAAAGGAAGATTTTTGGGCCTAGGCCCCTTAGTTCTAGGTTTTTATTCTTAGGTCCTTAGGTTATTACATTTGAGTCCCTTTTCATTTAATTTAGGACCCGCTTATTTATATTTTAGTCTCTGGAGTTTTAAAAACTTCAGTTCTTTTATTTTCTCTGTAAGATTTGCATCTAATCTCCTACACAATTTAATTTTGTCATCTTTATTGCATTCATGCATGTTTCATCATATTTAGGTCCCTGAGATCATGATTTCCTTGCACTTAAGTCCTGAACATTTGCATTTGGCCCTTAGAACTTTTTAAAATGAGTTTTCCCTGTGAAATTTGCATTATGGACCCTGAAAGATTTTAAAATCACACTGACCATCATTAAAGTTGTATTTTTATCACATTTAGGTCCTGAGTTTTTGCAACAAGCCCCTAAAAATTTTAAAATGAGTTCTTATTGGGAATTTTGCATCCTGAACCCTAACAAACTTCATAATTGCCCTGATCAACATGAAAGCCCAATTTTTATCACAATCAGGCCAAAAAACTTTTGCACATAAGTCTTTGAGTTCTTAATAAACAATTCCTAAGCATAAAAAATTTGCATCTAGGCCCTTAGACTAATTTCAAATCCATTAATTAGAGTTTAAAGTGTTTTAACATACTTTTTTTGGCATTTCTTCATGGGAATTTGTAATGCTACACTTAAGCATAGATATCACTCAAAAATCATGTTTGCAATGTTAAATAGTCTTTGATTTAATATATTGGTCATATTTGCACTTATGTGTGAATTTTGTGCTTTAGACCCTGAGTTTTCAGGAAATTATCTAGGTGCAATTTTCACACGTCTCAGGGCCTCATTGTCATTTGATCCATCATCTACATATTAAAATAGAAGCCACTGAGTATATTTTGATCCAGATTCTCACCCTTTGTGTAAATTTTGCATTTTAGTCCTTGTGTTTGTCCTTTATTGTGTTTACATTATTTTATTGTTTTTCCCCTCCATGTTTTCTTGCAAATAACACTTTCTGGATATTTTGTACACATTTTGACATATCCCAAACCATGCATCATCCCTGTACATGCATTCATCACAGCTAACCATTAAATTGACCAAATTGCCATGTGCCCCCAATCCATGTGCATGCATCTTAGTTTTGGCACTCAATTTTGCATAATCCTTGTCCAAGTCATCCCTTAGCACTTTTACACATTTAGGCACTTATTCATGCATTTCATACAGTTTTCGTCACATTTGCGTATCGATGCATCCTTTTTAGCGAGTCGCATCTCACGTGCTTCTTTCGTGATTTTTCTTCACTCTGTTTTCTGAGTCTCTCATCTGACATTCGATTTGATTTTCTTTACTCCCATGTTTCGGATTTTTTCGATTTTCATCGCCCAAGGACGTACACGAACTGACCGAATGGCCCACATTGGCCCGTTTGCGGATTATTTCTCTCTTTTGATTTTCACGACTTTTTCCACGATTTTGAGGACCTAGGTTAACTCCACTTTCTATCCTCTTGATGTCAGTATGGTTTTCCGAGGTGTTCCTTCCAAAAACCTCGTCATTTCATGTGATTTTCTTTGTGGTGTCATATTTTGTGGTTTTATCATTTCATTAGATTTCTTTGCAGTTTTCGCATATCATCTTTCACATCCATCCAGTTTTGTCCTAGCATTCATATTAACATGTTTAGAGCATGATCTAGGATTAGCAAATATTCATTTAGCCCCTAGCAAGCAAATTAGACTAGAAAGACCGAGTTTCTCGGGTGTATGAGGGTGCCCAACACCTTCTCCGTGCGTAATAGGAATTCTTACCCATCCTCTGGTTAGTAGGCATATTTTGTGGTGTCATATTTTGTGGTTTATTCATTTCATTGGATTTCTTTGCAGTTTCCGCATATCATCTTGCACATCCATCCAGTTTTGTCCTGACATTCATATTAGCATGTTTAGAGCACGATCTAGGGTTAGCAAACATTCATTTAGCCCCTAGCAAGCAAATTAGACTACAAAGACCGAGTTTCTCGGGTGTATGATGGTACCTAACACACCTTCTCCGTGCGTAATAGGAATCCTTACCCATCCTCTGGTTAGTAGGCACCCGGTCTTCACATTGGCATTGTATGCATCCCATTATTTGTGGTTTTCCTCGTCTTTCCCTTAAAAGACTAGGTGGCGACTCCATTTCTTTTTTCTTTTCTTTCATCCTATCTTGCACCTTCGCCATCTTGGCATGGTTGTGATTTCCTCCCTCTAGTGCGACTCCGTGTCGGATCCCCGGGTTGGCAAGGTGACAATGTCCTTGTAAAAAAAAGTGTACTACTTAAAAAACAATCGAGAAGAGATGTAGAAATACATTTATGTAAGAAGAGATTTGTAGAAGACTACAAGTATTGATGTAAAAATGGAGAGGCCTTTTCTTGTCATGGGAATGTTGCTCTTATTATTATGAATCCTATTGTGGACTTGGTGATGGACGTAGCAAGTCTTAATTTTGACACATCTGTTAATGAAGAGCCACATGGGGAATCCTAACAGTTTTATGAGTTGTTAAGAAATGCGGAGTAACCATTGTGGTCAGGTTGCAAGAATTACACAAAGTTATCGATACTGTTTGAATTATTGGCTTTGAAGATTGACTACAACATGAAAGATAGCTGTTTTGATACCATGATAAGTAAAATCAAGAAAATGTTGCAAGAGAGCCATGAGTTGTCGAAGAACTACTATGATACAAAGAAAATGATTAGAAAGATAGGGTTGGCCAAGGTGAAAATTGATGCTTATTTAAAATATCACTTCATGTAATACAAGGAATATGAAAACAAATTAGAATGTCTAAAATGTCACGAGCTCTGTTACAAAAGTGACTCAAAGACACATGTACCTTAGAAGGTGCTTCGTTATTTCTTTTTAGTACCGAGACTGAAGAGGTTGTACTATTGTAGAAAGACTACAAAAGATATGACAAAGTATGTAGATCATACACAAAAAACTAATATGAAGCATTTTTCTGACACTAAGTGTTAGCAAGTCCTAAAAGAGTCTTTCCCTTCATTTGCTACAGCAAATCGTAATGTTGTTGTCGGTCTTTCTAGTGATGGATTCAATCCACATGATGAAGGAAAATATTATTTGTGTTGGCTTGTTATGATTACACCATACAATCTACCTCTTTTTATGTGTAATGAGAAACCATACATATTTGTCTTTGCTCATTCTTGGTCCAAGTCATTCTAAAAAACAAATTGACGTATACTTGAGGCCTCTTATAAATAAGTTGAAGATGCTTTGGAATACTAAGGTTGAGACGTACGATGCATGCAAGTGGCAAACTTTCAACAAGAAGGTTGCTTTACTTTACACTCTAAGTGATTTTCCTACATATGTGATGTTATCTGGTTGGAATATACATGGAAAGATGAACTGTCATTATTGTATAAAACACATAAAATCATTTCAGCTTCAATATGGTTCAAGTTGTGTTTCTTTGATTGTTATCGTCAATTTTTGGCCATGGATAGCCCATATCAAAGACAAAAATAAACTTTTAATAAGAATACAATTAAATTGTCTAACTCACCTCCTAAGTTGTCAGGAGAGCAGTTATTTAGTCGACTGTTAAAGTTTGAGCAGATCATTTTTAGACATGGTGCAGGGATTCAAGAATACTCACAATTGAACGAAGATCAACATATTCTAGGAGTTACTGTATTGATCAAAGCTCTTAATTCGACACAACTTAGACGTCATGCATATCGGAAAAAATATATTTGATAATGTCTTCTACACGGTATTGGATGTCAAGGGCAAGACAAAGGTTACAGAGAATTCACGTAGAAATTTGAAGTTGCTTTGTAGTCGTTAGGATTTTCACCTGATAGAGCATGCCAATAGAAAGACTAAAATGACTAAAGAAAAGTATATACTCGATAAGAATCAGATAAATATAGTGTATGAGTGGGTTTGTAACTTGAAATTTTCAAATGAATATGCATTAAATATAACAAAACTTGTGTTTCTCACGAAATATACTTTCAAAGGAATGAAAAGTTACGATTGTCATGTATTTATAGAGAGATTGCTTCCCCTTTCATTTAGAGGTTTGTTGCCTAAGTCAATTATAAACGTACTCACAGATCTAAACAAATTCTTCAAAGTCATTTGCTCCTCCAAATTATCCATGAAATACATGGAGACATTAGAGAGAAATATTGTTCTCATATTGTGCAATCATGAAAAGATATTTCTACCTACCTTCTTTGACTCAATAGAACATCTCATAATCTATTTCCCTTATCAAGCTAAAGTGGGTGGACCAATGTAATTGTAAACATCCCGATCTTGAAGTCACTTGGCAGCAGGCTCCTTCGAAAAGATACTCTGGTTGCGACTACCTAAACCCTAAACCCATAAGCCCATTCAGGCCCACACTAGTCCACTCTGACCTAATCAAAGCAAAAAACAATAATTAAAAATTAAAACCAAACAAAATTCATTTAAAACAATTAAAATCCAAATTAATCAAACAAAAACCCCAATTAAAACCAAGACTAAATAAAATCTACTTAAATCCACCTAAAATCCAAATTAATCAAGTGAAAACCCTAATTAATCAAATGAAAACCCTAATTAAAGTCAAAATGCATTTAAATCATTTAAAACCCTAATTAATCAAATGAAAACTTTAATTAAAGTCATAATCCATTTAAACCATTTAAAGTCCTAATTAAAACCTAATCAAGTAAAACTTAATAAAATCCATTAAAAAATTAAATCTAATTAAAAGAAACCCTAATCTAAACAAAAATGAAGCAAAACCAATGAAGTTAAAACCCTAATAAAAACCAATTAAACCAAATCCCTAATTAAATCAAGTAAAATTAATTAAATCTAAATTTAAAAGAAATCAAATCAAAAACAAAACCCAAAATCCTAATTAAAATCCAAAAACCCTAATCCCCAAAACCTTTAAGTAATTAAAACCCAAAACCCTAATTTAAAATCAAGTAATTAAAACCCTAAAAAAACCCTAATTTAAAATCACTTAATTAAACTCAAAACCCTAATTTAAACACAAAACTCTAATTAAAATAAAAAAAACCTTAATTAAACCTAAAGCCCCAATCAAAATCTAAAACCCCTAAATTAAAACCCTAATTAAAACACAAAAAACCCAAATTAAACTAAAAACCTTAATTAAAACCCAAAAAAACCTAATTAAAACCCAAAACCCTAAAATAATTAAAATCCTAAAAACCCCAAAGTAATTAAAAACCTAATTTAAAACCAATTAATTAAACCCTAAGTCACAAAATTAAAAATTTAATTAAAATCACAAAACCCAAATAAACCTTAAAAAAAATTCTAAAACAAAAATAAAAAACCTTTAAAAACACAAGCCTAATTACGAGGCCCAATTCAGCCCATTCATTCATCAATCAACAAACTTTATAAACCAGCAAAAATAATTCCGACGACCCTCTCCAACAACCCCATGATCTCCGACGCCATCTCCGGCAGCGTCCCGTGATCTCCGGCAACATCCCGTGATCTCCGGTGATTCCTCAACAACCCCTGCCAACTGGCGCCCGATCCAACGGCATCCTGCCCTTTGGGAGGAGGATCGACGGCTTTGAGAGGCTCCACCAGTGTTTAAAAACGCCTCGCCGCTGACTGAGAAACGGCCTGCCACTGCAAGCGCACGTCAGCCCCGAAAAACCCCAGCACTAAGACAACCAGAACGCCCTCAGCACTTTCCCCACATCTAGAGCTCCCTCTCCAACCATCTCCCCAACCCAGAACCCCGGCGACCGTCGCCGGAGCATCGACTCAGAGAAGCGCCATCAAGCTTCACCAGGGAGGCACACCTTCTAGTTAGGTAATTCCCTTTTCTTGTTCACTTTTTTGTCTTTTGTCTTAGGTCCCTTTAGTTCCTGTATGTTCCTTGGGTCGCGTTTCGACGGAGACGCGCCCCCTGTACGCCGTCGTCTCCCTCCGGTGATGGGTTCTTTGTCGCAGGTGAGGCTAGAGGCCTCCTGATCCTTGGCGAGGCCCTATGGGCCTCTCCTCCTCTTTCCTCCTCATCCGCCATGAGTTCCCAACATTTAGGAGAGGTCATTTAGGCCTCCCGTGCCTGAGAGCGCCGCTGCAACCCTGTCGACCGCCGATCGCCGCCGTTAAGATCCCTGCAAACCCCAGACGCCCCTCGCCGTTCGTGATCGCACTAGGTGACTCTGCTGCACCACCACGAATCTCTTCGAGCACCCACGTCGCCGTTCTAGGCCTCAGAGCCTCCTCGTCTCCACCTCTGTCATGACTGTCGCCGGAGCTTGTGGAGGGGGAAGCACCCCAGGCCGTTCCAGCCTTGCCTGCGTCTCCCCACAGCCTCGCCGTGCTGCCCTAGAGCTTCTCCAATCTCTGTCGTGCCAAACCACCGCCTCTGGATGTGCTGCAAGTGGAGGCTCCCGTCGTTGGAGAAGAATGCTGGTGGGGGGATTGATGGCGCTCTCCAACCGTTGGAAGTCTGATCTTCACCATTGGATCTCTCCCCCGCCTCCTCCTCCAGCTTCTACGCTCCTCTGATCACCGATCAGCCGCCAAGAGGGCTCAGATGAGCCTCCCAGGCCGTGGCCGCTGGCAATCGTTGAATCGCTGGCGGTGATTGTTAGTTTTTTAAGTTCTATTTAAACCCCTTTAATTTGTTTAAGTGTTACAATTAGGTCCTGGATTTTATCTCTTTAGCCCCTGAACTTTCAATTTAAATGGCATTTGTTTATTTTTACTGTAAATATTGCATTCTTTACCCTGTTTCATTTTAATTTCATTATCAGTCCTGTAAATATGTGTTTTCTCACATTTAAAGCCCTGCATTCATGCTTTTCTTGCAATTAAGTCCTGAGATTTTGCATTGAGCCCCCAAAATTTTTAAAAATGTATTTTCCTTTGTAAAATAGGCTTTCTGACCCTATGAAACTTCATGCTTACACTGACCATCATAAAAGTCTAGTTTTTATCACAATTAAGCCTTGTAATTTTGCCTATAGGCCCCTGGGTTCACAATATACAATCCTTAAGCATAGGAATTTGCATCTAGACCGTTAAACTATTTTTAAATCCATCATTTAGAGTTTTAATTGTTTTCTCATATATTTTTGATATTTTCCACTTATTGTATTTCATATTTTGCATTTAATAATAGATTTCATTTAAAAATCATGTTTACGCTGTGAATTGATCTTTAGTTTCATATTTTAATTATATTTGCACTTATGTGTGAATTTTGCACATTAGACCTTGAGTTTTTAGGAAATCATCAAGGTGCAATTTTCACACATTCCAGTGCCACATTTTCATTTGATTCATCATCCGCACATTAGAATAGAAGCCTTTGAATGTATTTTAATCTAGGTTTTCCTCTTTTTTGTGAATTTTATATTTTGGTCCTTGTACTTGTCCTTTACTGTGTTCACATCGTTTTATTGTTTTTAAGACCTTGTCCTTTGCATGTTTTCTCGCAAATAACATTTTCTTGACATTTCGCATACCTTCTGGCATATCTTAGGCCATGCATCATCCTCATACATGAATTTATTACATCTGGCTATTGAAATTACCAAATTGCCCCTTTGCCACCAATCCATGCACATGCATGTTAGTCCTTGCATTAAGTCATGCATAACCTCTGTCTAAGTCATCCCTCAGCCCCTTTACACATTTAGGTACATATTCACGTATTTTGCATAGTTTTCATCACATTTGCATTGTCCCATCCTTTTCAAGTGAGCCTGCCTCTCATGTGGTTTTCCGTTGATTTGTTCCCTATTTCGTTTTCGGAATCCTCCGCCTGACATTCGACCGGATTTATTTTACTCCTACATTTTGTTTTTCTTCAATTTGATTTAGATTTCATTGCCTGAGGGCATACACTAACTGACCCAAAGGCCCACATTGGCCCACTTGCAGATTATTTCTTCTTTTGATTTTCACGACTTTTTCTATGATTTCGAAGACTTGGGTTGATCCCACTTTTGATCTTTTTGATATTGATATGGTTTTCCCGAATGTTCTCGCTGAAAATCTTGTCATTTCATGTGATTTTTGTTGTGTCGTTTTTCATGATTGCGATATTTCATGTAGGTTTCTTCATAGTTTTCGCATACCATCTTGCACATCTATCTAGTCTTGATGTGGCATTCATATTAGCATGATTAGAGCACAATCTAGGCTTAGCAAGCATTCATCCAGCTTTTAGCAAGCGAATTAGACTAGAAAGACTGATTCTCGAGCGTACGGGGGTGCCTAACACCTTCCCCGTGTGTAATAGGAATCCTTACTCATCCTCTAGTCTGTGGACATCTGACTTTCATATTTGCATCTCATGCATTCATCCATTGTGTTTTGTTTGCGGTTTTCCTCATCTTTCCCTTAAAAGACTAGGTGGTGACTCCTTTTCTTTTCGTTTTTATCTTATATTGTGCCTTCGCCATCTTGGCATGGCTGTGGCCTCCTCCCTCTAGTGCGACTCCACGTTGGATCCCTGGGCGGGCATGGTCACAGTAATATCGATGAATGTAACTTTTCGAGAGGTATATGTTATTCTAAAGAAAGTTTGTTTTTTCATTTGTTATTGCAAGCACTTTTATCTAATTTATTCACATTTTTAATAGGTACATGTTTTTTTTAAAACAAAAAAATTGGAATAAGAATAGAGTGGAAGGTTCAATAAATACACAATATATTTACAAAGAGGTTGCTATTTTTTGTTTGAGATATTTCTCACTAGAGGTTGAAACAATGCATAATCGAGCATATAGGAATGATGATATGGGAGTCAAAGAACAAAACGATATACTTTTTGTCTTTTCTTTTAGTGCTCATCCTTTTGGAAAAGCGAAAGAATACCTACTGACCCAGAGTGAGAAAGATGCAGTAGAGTTATTTGTTCTTAACAATTGTAGTGAAGTTGAATCCTTTGTCGAATATTTATCATTATCTTTTTCAATAAGTTTAAATAATGTATTTTCTTACTATGTGTGACCATGCCGGCGAATAGGGACCTGCGAGTCTAGCACGAAAATCAGACTTGTGAATCAATATGGTCACGGTAAAGACGGTGAATGTGAGGAAGGATACTCAACTCGAAAACACTAAGGAAAACAAAAGATGGATAAGGAAAATGGATTCACCACTTAATCTTTTAAAACTGGAAAGACGAGGAAAACCGGATGCATAAAAATATGAGAAAAGGATGCAAATGAATGCATATGAATGTATGCATGCTCCGTGCTTAATGGATGCAACACATTGGTCATGGTAGGTCAGAGAAAGGATAATGACTCTTCTTAGGCATGGGGAATGTGTTAGGCACTCCTATACGCCTAAGAAAACGGTCTTTCTTAAGCTATTTGTTTGCTTGTATGTCACCAATGCTAATGCTCGCTAAGTCTAAAATGCCATGAATGTTATATGTCATTCTGATATGAATGAAATGGATGAGGTGGAAAACAATGCGAACTAATGCTCAATAACGCTAAGCGAATCTTGGACCATAGATCAAAAGGAATCGACATAGTAAACATCATCGCCTTACTTGAATGCAAAATGTTGGAAAATACGAGAAAACAATGTAATGCTAGTAGCGGAGACGAAAGAACCATGCATGAATACAAGTAAGAAAACAAATCATAAGTGAAAGCTAGAAAACGCGAGCAACCATGCAATGCATGTGAGGAAATGCAGATGTAGACGATCATAGAGGGAAAACATGAATGATCAGGGGATTAAACAACATGAGGTGATGCAATGGAGCTTAGCCAGATGCCTGTCCAAATCATGCAATTGGCTTGCTCCCTTCTTTGGTGCATTCGGTACGCGCTTGCCAGGTGCATAATAGAGCAGCGAGCTTTTCCTTGCTCTAGGCCCAAATGCAATGATGCGAATGGCTAACTAAATATGCTTAGGAAGTGTAACCATGTCGACGATAGCCTCGGGCTTAGTGCGAAAGGCTAAATGCGCGAGGATCGGTAAAGTCACAGCAAATCAAATAAAATGATGATAAAATGCAGGAGTCGCCACCTAGTCTATTTAAAAACGAAAGACGAGGAAAATCGCTTAAAACATTCAGATCATGCAATAAAGCCAATGGAAAAGGTCTTCATAAACCAGAAACTGGAAAGGATCCCTGTTACGCATGAGGAAGGTATTAGGCACCCTCGTGCGTCCGAAAATCGGTCTTTCTATGGGTTTCTCATTTACTTATATGAAATGTCGGCTTTTCAACTTTTTCTAAACACCCGAGGGCGATATGCAATGCAATGGTATGGTGTCATATGCTAAACATGGGTGTGTGGCCTATAGGGTGTGTCCTAATGCTCAAAAAGGTCACCCGTGTAATGAGTCAAGCTCCGGTGCAAGGATATTGCACGGATATGATCAAAAGATCTAACAACATCGAGTGATTTTCATCCTCTCTTTACTATATGAAAAACATGAACTATCATGCATAAAAAAGGCTAAAAACAGAGTAGGGTCTTCCTAGTATATCCAGGAAGACAACCAAAGAAAACCAAAAGCAAATCCACCATGCCAAATGCTGCTGTGTGCAACAGAAAACAGGTTGGTGCGCCTGTGTGGTGCACCAGACTGGTGCTCCAGTCTTGTGCGCCACCTATGTGCTCTACTAAAGATAGGAAAGCGTGCCAGAGGAAATCATAAATCTGATAATAAACCAGAATGCCAGGCAATGTAAAAAACTTATAAACTTGCAAACTCAACAAAAAATGCAACATGGGTATCCTATCAAGATCCAAACAAGAAAACACAAGATGGATCTTGTGCTCAAGGGTTGTATGCCTTACACAAGACCACACCATCCCTATGCTAAGTAAAAACAACAAGATTCAGCCATGTTATCCAGATCTGGATCATGGACTGATGCATAAGAATCTCCCAAATAGGAGTTCATGGGAGCAATCTGTGACCATGCCGGTGGAACCCCTAGGCGCGGTTCACCAAACCTACTCCGGCGTGAGGAAACACACTGGGAGGTCTGATACAGTCATGGCGAAAATGGTGAATCCGGAGGAAGAGACAAGACTCGGAAACACCAAAGGGAAGATAAAAAGGATAAGGAAAGGAGTCGCCACCTAATCTTTTAATGGAAAGACAAGGAAACCAAGAAAACACAAAAAAGGCAGAAAACAAACAAGATGCAAAGATGCATGTGTGATTCGTGCCTAATGGATAATGCAAGATGAATGCGGGCCAGAGAAAGGGTAAGGATTCTGGTTACGCATGGGGAAGGGGTTAGGCACCCCCATACGCCCGAGAAAACTCG
>JAMKQA010009266.1:0-29911 GCA_024699735.1 Posidonia australis | reverse complement strand
GTGCGCCACCTTGGTGCGCCCAGCTACCTCACAGATTTCTGGGTTCTGGCTTGCTAATAGGCTTAGGGCTAGGTTTAATGGCTGATCACATCCAAAGCAACATAAGGATACTCATTTCCGGGTTACCTCAAAATCGGGGTGTCTACACACTCTGATGCCTTTTTCAGAATCAAATGGCCAAGGAACATAACCTCACTCAGTCAGAACTCACACGTGGAGAATTTGGCGCACAATTGATGTTGTCTCAGAGCATCCAAAACCGCCCTTAGATGAAAGGCATGAGTGTCTACATCAGGGGAGTAGACCAGTACGTCATCAACAAAAACCACAACAAACTGGTCCAGAAAAGGGCTGAAAGTCCTGTTCATCAGATCCATAAATGCAACTGGTGCATTGGTTATGCCAAAAGGCATGACTGTGAACTCGAAATGCCGATACCACTTCCGGAAGGCAGTCCTTTGAATATCGGAGTCTTGAATCATCAACAGGTGATACCTTGACCTCAAATAAATCTTCGAGAATGTAGATGTAGACTGCAACTTGTCGAATAGGTCATCAATGCGAGGCAGGGGATACTTGTTCTTCACCGTAATCTGGTTCAGCATTCGATAATCTATACCCAGTTGGAATGAACCATCCTTCTTACAGATGAACAAGATAGGTGCTCCCCATAGAGACACACTTGGCCTGATAAACCCCTTGTTCAGCAACTCCTACAACTAAGTCTTGAGCTCTCACAACTCCATTGACGCCATGCGATAGGAAGGCTTCAACACAGCACTAGAACTGGGGATCAGATCAATCGAGAACTCTACTTCCCTGTGAGGTGGCATACCAGGCAAATCATCAAGGAAAACATCGAGATATTCATACACCATAGAGATGTTGTGAACACCCAACTCAGGAGAGGTGGAAGTAACTATACTTGCTAGATACCCCACGCAACCCCTGACCAATGACTAATAAGCCTTCATAGCCGAAATGACAAGCTTAGGCTCACCTTGACACCCACCTTGCACAAAGAAAGACCCATCCTCAGGAGACCCAAAATAAACTCTCCTTCAAGCATAGTCGACTATTGTGTCAACCAATCCATGTTGAATATCACATTATACTCCTGCATGTCATCACAATCAGGCTGGCATGGAACTCTCTACCGTTCAGACATCGTGATGGATGGGTGAACACAGTCTCATGTCCATCACGATCATGCCTACTCCTCCTCAGACTCATAGGCAGGAGCGGAACATTCCAGCTAGGTGAACTCAATCTCATACTCGAACACTGACATCATGCCCTACTCCAAACTCCAGAAATCTCGACGAAGCTGCTCCTTCACATGAGTGGAGAAATACTTGTCATAGAAGGCTGCCTTAAAATCCTTCAACTGGATGCTGACCGTGACTGAGTCTGGGAACTTCAATAGCCTCAAAGGCTTCCACCACCTATCTACCTCACCATCTAGTAGATAAGTCGCCAGCCGCACCCAATGCTCCTCTATGCATGCCATGCTCTCCAGCATCTTCACCATCTTCTCTAGTCAAACCTCTCTCTCCTCAACACCGACCTTGCCCTTGACGACGGTGGACAAAGCATCGTAAATTGGCTCAGCCATGGGTCACTCAACGGCTCATTGGCACTACTCATACTAAAGGCATGGGAGATCTTGTGTGCCATGCTCCGTAATTCAGCATGAACCACCTTCCATCCGTCTACATCCTCTCAGCGCTCAGATTTCTGGATAAGGGCCTTGCCCTTACAACCATGAGGTGGCATCCTGCAAGGAGAGAGGCAAAACACCTACACCACAAACAAAACAACAACTAGAAAACCATGAAGAGAACTAGGTGCAAACTCTATCATGCATGCAAACCTATGGAACCTCTAAACCGGACACCCTAGGCTAGTGCAACTTAGTGAACCTGGTGCTCTGATACCAGATTTGTAACACCCCCAATTTCCATAATAATTTAAAACAATTTAAATTACAAGAAATTAAAAACTAAACAAAAAGATCAACTACCAAGAACCTATGTGTGCGGCTACGAGACTGCAGACCATGTGCACTATGTTAAAACTCATCTGCATTTCTGCACCTGTAACCCAAAACCACGAAGAAAGCGTGAGTGACAAAAGTCACCTAGCACGCCCTTCATGAAAACAACAGAAAACAAAACTATAATTAATTTTCCTTGAAATTTATTTCACAATCATTTTCTCTAAAATTCCACAAACGTGGCCCATAAGACCGAAAACCACAACAAATATGGCCCACACTGGCCAAAATAGCAAACAGGGCTTTACCAACCCCAAACCACAAATAAGGCCCTCAATGGTCAAAACCACATACAGTGAGTTGAGAAGTCCAGCGCCAAGCAACCAACTTTGGCCACAAGCAGTCACAAAGGTGCACTACACTGCCACGGTGTGCCACCCTGTGCATGAGTTGCGTCGTCTCGCGATTCTCCTACTTGGTGAACCCTCACAAAGTCAACCCCTCTGGGAAGGCAGTCCTCTCTCTCAGGACACTACCAACTACGAGGCACATGTGCCACCCACACTGGCCACCATAGGGTACACCTTCTCATGATGTCCTCCACATGGTACTCAGGAGGGAGTGTCATACTTCCACACCCAACAACACCTGAGCCTCAGTGCTTATAGCTACAGCAAGAGTATCATACATCCCCATCATGCCATAAGACACCTCAACCTGTAGACCACAACCCTAGCCTCGGGATAATAGTCAAGGAATCTCATACCTCTAAGACCTGGCAACTCTCAGCCTTAGATTTCTCGGCCCCCGACCTCAACCAAGGAGACGTGCCCAACCACCTGAGAATGTCGTCACATTCCCTGGCCTCGACGACACGATCTCACGGTGTCTCAGCCTACACACAGAAAACTAGGAAAACCATTTTCCAAAATGGGCCAATTCATCTCTTTGAAAACCATTTTCAAACAATTTTATATCTTTGGAAACTCATTTGAAAATCTTGACAAAACGGCACATTGGGTGTCCTAGAAGACTACCACTGATGGCCCACGATCCCATCTCAAATGTGCAAAACAAACCAAACTAGAAAACCCACGAAAATCACATTTTATAAAACAACAAGGCCTTGATTCAACATACCAAAAGGGGCTTGGTATAGCAAAATCTCATGGATCGGAAGACCGATCAAAATTGGTAGACTGAAATAGGTGCAAAGACCCAAAACAGTAGATTGAAAATCAAACCAGTCGACTGAAAGTTCTGGATTCGATAGACCGAATAAATCCGGTTGATCGATCTGGGACACAATGGTCACTCATAGCCAAGAAACGGTAGACCGAATAAGATTTGACCGACTGAATTTTGACAAGAGGACCTAATTTGACAGAAAAATGGCATACCGAAATGTTTCGGTATGCCGTTTTCTACCAAACTAGAAAACGATTCAGGGCAGCCACTCGCAAGATTACCAGAATGTTTTGGGATACGAGCATCAGTACTACCAGAAGAGACCCCTGTGCTTCGGTAAGTCCCCAAAAATGATCATTTCCCGCGATTTAACTAACTTTACCAGTGCAGGCATCTTGAATCCAAGCCAAAGTTTGTTCACAGCCTCAATGACTCAATCACCAGTAGTTCGGATTTGTCCGGAAGAGTCCTATGAGGAAAATGATCAGTCAAAGTCAAACATGTGACCAATTTCAGGGTTGTAACAGTTGGCAATGCGTCATGTAGCAGTAGTGCAAGATCTTGCTCAAAAGGCAGACTCAAAGAGCCTAACAGATGACACAGTTGAAGATATTTTGTTCCAAGAACAATTGGAAGTGCTCGTGGAGGACTTAGCAGAGCACGATTGAATCAAGAAAGCGAAAACAGTTGTTTCACCACTAGAGCCAGAATCACCAAGACCAAGCTTCAATTATGGTCCTCCAAGAATCGGAGAAAGTTTTCATTGGACCAATGATCGTCACGCATCAGCGTCTTCTAGCTGAAAAGTACTACCAGTGATCGTTAGCCTCTCCCGAGCCTTGCAAAACATTCCATTGTAGGCCATGCATTTCTATTGCATCACGTAAATCGTGCCATATGATTTGTACTTTCTTTTCGTTTACATTGTAATCATAATATGAAACAAGCATAGCCATTGCCCTATGAGGAAAATCGGGAAGCCAGCCTGCTTAGGAAGGGTTTGATCTTCCTCACAAGTTACTATCTATGCGACCTAGGAATTAAGGGAGCTAGTATTCGTGGGAAAGTGGGCGAAATGTACAAATTCAAAAGGAGCCTTTACCTCGAGAGGGAGGAAAAATGATAGGTTGTGAATGAGTATGAGCCATGAAAAAATAGTCTTCGGAGCACAAAAGAAATAAGAAGATAGAAGTTGCAGATAGAAGTTGGCTCCAATGAGAGAGGCATGCAAGACGACTCTATCCCTATCACATAACTTGGAGAGGAGTCGAAGCATACACCTACAAAACCCACATTTATAAAGGGACTAGCCACCCCTTTTACATCAAAAAGAAAGAGAGCAGCCACCCCTCAGCCTAGGTGTTTATTACCTCTAAGCAGGGATAAGGTTGGTCAGCATGCCTTTGAGGGAGTAAAAGAAAAATGAATTATTGAAAAAGTAGGTATAGGGCCCTAAGAGTTTGGCATGGAGCCCATTTTATCCCGAAAGCCCAATGGTTGAGTGCGAGCCACCATAAACCCAAGGATCCGGGTAGCATCAAGTGAGTTGAGGACATTCTAGTTCCTTGTAGTAGGTAGTGAAGGCTTCCTCAGCGCTGAGGGCATATCTTCTATACACCATGCATAAATTTTACTTCCATCTTATGAGTCTTACATAAATCACTTGGCATTCAGCATTTTGATCGCACCACTTCTACATTTTGCATTGCTTTGCAAGGCGTTTGCCTACGTTCCAACCAGGGACATGCCAGCTGCCTTTCTGAGTCGGAATTTTGGCAAAAATGGGATCTTCAACCAGGGGAATGTTAACCACTCTCTGCTTGGAAATAGGTCATTGACTAGGGGCATGCCAACTGTCTTATGAGGCTTCTCACAAGCACTTCGGGATAAGCCTATTAGTTGACGCAACACAGAAGCATAGCTGTCACGGCACATGAAATGGGCTGGTGTCATGTATGGCAATAGCCCGTAGGTCCGTCGGACTTCTTCCAATGCAAGAGTAAGTTATGTCTGTTTGAAGCAAAATACATGGAAAGCGGGTTTCCAGAATCTAGCCGCAGTTCATAACAAATGCCAGTTCACCACAACCTTGACAATATTCAACAGCGAAGAGGACATGCCCTAAACCCGTAGATGCTCACGATCCTCAACGATTAGTGCACCCATCAATGTTTGCAGGACATCAGAACAATGTTTTGGTGTCACCATGGTTAGATGTCCTTGCAGATATTATTTAGCGATTATGACAGTTATCCAGAGGGCCCCGTCATATACAAACAGTGCAAGTATCTTAATTTCCAAGGTTTAAAGCGCAAAATGGCTGCAAGAATTGCATTGTTATCCTCAACACTTAGTAGTTTGCAAAATGCAAAAGGCAAACTGTCAAGAAAATAAGCACACAACCTTCCAAAAATTCACCAAGTGGGGTAATTTGTAGAAAACCCCCTAACATTGTGAAATTTGTAGAATAGCCCACAAAGGGTGTGACAAATAACATTTGAGCAGAGACTTGCAAACACTCAGCAGAATTTCAAATATCAACAGCACAGCAGCAATACAGCCATCAGAAGTTTGCCATATCAGGCTAATTTGCAATAAGGCCCCTCTAATTTCAAAAAATTACGAATACGTCCAAACCTTTTCGCACAACTCGCAAACAAAGCCAATTGGGATTGCAACTCCAGCAAGATTCTTTCAGGGGATATTGCATGCATCTCAGCAAGAATACTGGTTTCCGTGCCACAGAACCAACAGCGAGCACAATTGCAGTTGTGCCCTCCATAGTGCAACTGAGCCAGCTTCCTTCTTGGGGGACAATCTAGGGATTATCGCTTTCTTTTTCGGATTCTCGTTCCAAGTAGATGAGATCCTTCTATCCCTTCCTTCTTGGGTGCGAAATCCTTTTCCTTGGCTTTTGACCAGGCCATCAAGGTCATTTCTTTTCCTTTTTCGTTGGATTCTCGTGGGCACAAAATCCTTTTGCTTGACTTTTGACTAGCCGGTCAAGGTCATTTCCCTTCCTTTTTCGAATTTTCGCGGGCATGAAATCCTTTTTCGTGGCTTTTGACTGGGCGGTCCAAGTCGACCTTTGATTGGGTTGTCAAGGTCATTTCATTTCCCTTTTCCTTGGATTCTCGTGGGTGCGAAATCCTTTTGCTTGACTTTTGATCAAGCAGTCAAAGCCGACTTTTGATGGGGCGATCAAGGTCATTTCTTTTCCTTTTTCCTTGGATTCTCGCGGGCACAAAATCCTTTTTCTTGACTTTTGATCGGGCGGTCAAAGTCAACCTTTGATCAGACGATCAAAGTTGACCTTTGACCGGGTGGTCAAGGTCATTTCTTTTCCTTTTTCCTTGGATTCTCACGGACTCGAAATCCTTTTGCTTGACTTTTGACTAGGCGGCCAAAGTCGACCTTTGACCGGGCGATCAAAATTGATCTTTGACCGGGCGGTCAAGGTCATTTCTTTTCCTTTTTCCTTGGATTCTCGCAGGCGTGAAATCCTTTTTCTTGACTTTTGATCGGGCGGTCAAAGTCGACCTTTGACTGGGTGGTCAAGGTCATTTGTTTTCTTTTTCCTTGGATTCTTGCGGGCGCGAAATCCTTTTCCTTGGCTTTTGACCGGGCGGTCATGGTCGACCTTTGACTGGGTGGTCAAAGTCATTTCTTTTCCTTTCCCTTGGATTCTCGTGGGCGCAAAATACTTTTCCTTGGCTTCTGACAGGGCAGTCGGAGTCGACCTTTGACCGGATGGTAAAGGTCATTTCTTTTTCTTTTTCCCTTGGATTTTCGCGGGCTTGATATCCTTTTCCTTAGCTTCTAACTGGGTAGTCAAGGTCATTTCTTTTCCTTTTTTTCCTTGGATTCTTGCAGGCATGAGATCATTTTCCTTGGCTTCTGACCGAGCGGTCAGATTCGACCTTTGACTGGGTGGTCAAGGTCATTTTTTTTCCTTGGATTCTCGCAGGCGCGAAATCCTTTTTCTCGACCTTTGATCGGGCGGTCAAGGTCCTTCTCCTTTTCCTTGGATTTTCGCTAGTGGGAAATCCTTTTGCTTGACCTTTGACCAGGTGGTCAATGTCCTTATCCTCTTCCTTGGATGTTCGCAGATGCGAAATCCAGCTGTCTGACTTTTGACCGGGTGGTCAAGGTCCTCTTCATCCTTTTCTCTTTTGGATTTTCGTAGGAGCGAAATTTCGTTGCTTGCCCTAAGCCTGTGCGGACAGGGCCCTATTTCTTGCTTGACAAATAGTATGTTTGTCATGCCCCTTTTCATTAGGCTGGTATCCCTAACTACTCAACTTACAACTGTCATGCTGTCAGGCGACTTGGTTGATAAGACTTGGTTGCCTTGTCATATCCCGTCTTCACAAGTTGATAACCTCAATAATCCAGCTAATGAGTCTAACAACTTGTCATGTCCCAGTTTGTGGGATTTCTTTAATTTTCGCAGTATTGCTTCAGCATTGGCATCAACATTGCATCTTCTCTCAACACCCATTCTTGGATGTGCAACATTAGCATCAGCTTTGCATCTACATTCAGCATCAGCTCTTGCGTTTGTATTTTGAATTGGCATTGCATTCTCAGCATTTGACTCGGCATTCACATGCATTCTAGTTGCATTTTTCTTTGCATATTTGCATTTGGCAACAAGTCATCACTTTCGGTGCATCTATCGGATAGGTGACCTAGTGCCTATAGCAAACACCACTTCACCGCAGCCTCAAAATGGGGGTATCCTATCAACCCTGAGCATCGGTCTCGGTTCCCTCCATCCCTCGACCTCGCTCAGGGAGGGCCATCTGAAGACACCCCGATTTTGAGGCAGCTCGTAGGTGAATCATCCTGAAGATGTTGCTTTGGATGCGGTAAGTTTAACCACTTTTGAACCCTATTTGACATTTTAATTAGCCCGTGATCATCGCACAAACTGACCACAAGCCTACAGACTGGCAGCTAGGTGGGAGCACCAAAGTGTCGCACTAAGCTGGCGCACCAACTTGGCGCACAAAGCTGGCGCACTCATCTGGCGCACCATGCGGCCACGCAGCCACTTCTCAGGTTGCTGGCTGTTGGCTTTCCATCTTTTGTGCTTGTAACCTTCACTTGCAAATATTTTTCACGAAACTACGCAAGGCTATTGAGTTTTGAGGCTTTTTGCATCCCAAGGAGTTACCCTTTCATTCTCTTTAAACGACCCTCCTTGGCAACTCATCTCTCTTAGCAAGTCTCTTGGGTGTCCACCCACTCTTAGCAACCATCTCTCTTGCATCCCTGAGCACTCCCTTGCATCCTTGAGCATCCCTAGCTGTGTCCAAAGCACCAAGGAGAAGCCACCTCGAGTCACCAAGGAGTACATCAAAGGTATGTCTCTTGACACTTCCATGTAATCTTTGCATGACACTTTACAAAAAGCATACACTGCAAATGTAGTATAGCGTTTTCATGTTGTCAATAATTGCTCTCGTTATGTTGATATTTACTTGCACTTTTGCTGTGTTGATGCTTATTTGCACTCTCGTTGCTTAGTTTGGAGTTTATGATGTTTTTTTTTTTGCAAATTTGTTCAATGCTTGCCAATCATGATGTTTGCTTGTACTATGGCGTGCCTTGTGCATCCCATGTTATGTTTCCCTACTGTTTAAATCATACAAGATATTCTCATGCATCATAAAGAAAACATGTGTAACTGTAGTCCTTGTGAACCCATTAGAATGATTAGAAAAGATAGAATGAAATGGATGTTCAAGTCTTGATTTCTTAACATTATTATGTTCCCTGACATCTGAAATAATGATATGAATAATCTTTCAAGTGATTGCCTGCATGCATTTGATCTAGGCATTGAAGTCAGACCACAGTCTGAAATAGAGTATCTGGAGTGCACCAAACTGGCGCACCAGCCTGGTCACAGGGTTCAAGCAGCCAACTTTGCATCATGATCTGCATGCTATTTTGATTGTCATGGACTTTGATCTTTCTGATGTTTCTTCTCTGATATAACATGATCGTTTATGCATAATTTCAACATATAATAGTACTATTTGTTTTGGTTTTGCATCTAGTGAAGTCAGCTGGCCATTGGGGTCTAGTGAACTGGTTGCCCCATGGACTCTTGTTTGGAGAGCTTTTATGCAACAGTCCATGATACAAAACCGGGTAGCATGGCTGAAACCCTTTAGCTTTATTTAGTGTAGGAGATGTGTGGTCTTGTGTGAGGCATATTGCCCTTGAGTGCAAGACCCATATCATGTTTTCATGGGTTTCCTCTTTCCTTTATGACATTGTGGAAGAGGGGAAAACTCACTCACATGTGATCAGGTGTTTTAGATGTCCATGATGCATTTTCAGATGATTTTATGCATGTTTGCAAGATTTTATATCGCATGGCACATTAGTCTAGCTTATTGTCTGATCTGCATTTTCATAGGCACACATAGTTGGTGCACAACATAGGCGCACATAGGTGGTGCTCCAGACTGGCACACCAAACAGGCGCACCTGCCTGTTTTCACTGCACACAATAGCTTTTTGGCATGGTATTTAGCATGATTCCTAGTTTGCTTTGCCTTTGGTTTTCTTTGGGTGTCTTCCTGGATATATCAGGATGACTCCAGTCTATTTTCATCCACAGTTGTGCATGGTAGCATAGGTTTTGCATATAGTAAAGCGAAGACGTTAGCCACCCGATATTGTTGGATCCATGGTCATATCCGTGCAATATCTTTGCACCGGTGCTTGATCCACCACTCGGGTGACCTTTCTAAGCATTAAGACACATCCTATAGTCCCTCTTTTCATGTTTAGCATAAGGCACCATTTGCATGTACCATTGCATGGTATATCGCCTTTGGGCGTATAGAAACAGGTTGAAAAGCCAACATTCCTTATAAGTAAACGAAAACCAATGAAAGACTGATTTTTTTAGGCACACAGGGGTGCTTAATACCTTCCCCGTGCGTAACAGGGATCCTTGCCAAAATTCTTGGTTCATGATCGACCTTTTCCATTGTTTTTATTGTATAGTTTTAATGTTTTAAAACTGTTTTCCCCATCTCCCTTTTTTAAATAGACTAGGTGGCGAATCCTGCATTTTTATCATTTGCTTTTTATTGTTTTTCCGTAACTTTGCCGACCCTCGTGCATTTAGCCTTCCGCGCCAAGCATGAGGTTGTCGCCAGCATGGTTACATCTGCCGCCATCGATCGCCGTCAAGAGGCGTAAGGTATCACCGAGCCTCCTCACTTCACGCCATCACCTCCAAAGGCTCCACCGCATCGCCAGGCGCCTCGCTTGGCTGCTGCGTCGTCGGTTCCGAGCTAGGAACGCCACCCTAGACTTTGTCGCATCCTCCTCAGGCGAAGGGGTTGGGTGGACCTCCTGGGGCCATCCCTGCCCTCCACGACACCTCTGGGACCCTCCTCACGCCTCCAGGATGCTTCCCCAACCTTTGCCCTAGCTTGGCCGCCGTCAGAACGCTACTACCATCATGTCATCATCCTCCAGCACAAGGTGGGGAGAGCAACTGGGACCATCCCAGCACTCGTCGAAGCCACCGGAGAGTTCCTCGCGTCGCTCCGGAGGTCCGCCTTGTGTCCACATGCTGCTCCAGTTGCCGAAGAGCTGTTGTGCCGCGCTGTTGTCTTCTCCATCACCATTCAGAGGACCTCGTCGGAGCACAAGGTGGGGGGAGGGCCTCAAGCATTTCCGGCCTTGCCCAGCCACCCAAAGATCGTTGTCGTGGCGTTTTGGAGCTTCCTCAGCCGCCGCTCGTCTTCCTCCGCTGTTGGGTCGTCGCTGGTGCATCGCCGGAGGGAGAACACCGGTGATCCCCTAACGATCTTCGAAGGAGTCTGTTTTGGGCTTAGGCCCTTTAGTTTTAGGTATTTATTTTTAGGTCCTTAGGATGTTGCATTTAGGTCCTTTTTTTATTTGTTTAATGTCCTAATTTTTACAGTTTAGCCCCTGTAGTTCTTAAAATTCTTTTAGTTCTTTATTTTCTCTGTGAATTTTGCATATGCCCCCTGAATATTTCTTTTTTTAATTCTTAACATATTCATGCATGTTTTTATCTCATCTAGGTCCCTGTAGCCATGATTTCCTTACATTTAGGTCCTGTATTTTATATATTAGCCCCTATTATTTCAAATATTCTTTTATTGTTTTATTATCCTTGGGAAAATTGCATATTTTTCCCTAGTTACTTTTAATTTGTATTTTAGCCTTGACATGCATATTTTATCACATTTAAGCCCCTACATCCATATTTTCTTTATAGTTAGGTCCTGAACATTTACATAAGCCACCAGAAACATTTTAAAATGAATTTTTGCCTATAAAATTGCATTCTGAATCCTAAAAGATTTAAAAATCACACTGGCCATCATAAAAATCAAATTTTCTTTACATTTGAGTCCTGAGTATTTGCATTTAAACCCCTAGAAACAATTTAAAATGAGCTTTCCCTATTAAATTGCATTCTGAATCCTTAAGTTTTTTAAAAATTACTCTGATCATCTTTAAAATTCAACATTTATCACATTTAAGTCCTGATCTTTTGCAATAACCCCCCAAATTCCTAAAAAATGAGTTTCCTTGTGAATTTTGCATCTTGAACCCTAATAAATGTCACAATTGCAATCATCATTATAAAATCCCATATTTTGTCACACTCAGGCCCTTGGAATCTTACACATAAGCACCTAGGTTCCTAATAATCATTCCTGAGTACATCCAAGTTGCATGCAAGCCCTTAGATTATTTCCAAATCCAACACTTAGTGTTTTAAAATGTTTCTTTGCACAATCTTTGTATTTTTTCATTTATTTCATCTCTTTTTTTCATTTAATCATAAATTCGACTTTAAAATCATGTTTTCACTGTGAATGGAGTTTAAGTCTCACATTTTAACCACATTTGCACCTATGTGTGAATTTTGCACTTTAGACCCTGAATTATCAGGAAATTATTCAAGTGCAAATTTCACACCTCAGTGCCACATTGACATTGGATCCATCACCTGCACGCTAGAATAGAAGCAATGAGTGTAGTTTTCATCCAGATTCTCACTCTTTGTGAATTTTACATTTTAGTCCCCACATTTGTTTTTTTATTGTGTTTATATCATGTTATTGTTTTTCCCTTCATGTTTTCTTGCAAATAATACCATCTGAATGTTTTGTACATATTCTGACATAACTTCGATCATGCATCATCCCCATACTTGCTTCTGGCCTTGAATATGACCAAATTACCCCTATGTCTTTAATCAAAATGAATGCACTTTAGTTTCGCACTCAATCTTGCATAATCCCAGTCCAAGTCATCCTTTAGCACTTTTTACGCATTTAGGCACTTATTTACCCATTTCATATAGTTTTCATCACATTTACGCATCCGTCCCTTCTTTTAGCGAGCCCGCGTCTCATGCTTTTCTTCCGAGGATTTCTTTCTTCACCTTACTTTTAGAATTTTTCATTCGATATTCGATTTGATTTGCTTTAATCCTACATTTCAGATTTTTGATTTGATTTGGATTTCATCGTCTGAGGGCGTACACTAATTGACTGGATGGCCCACATTGGCCCATTTGTAGATTATTTCTCTCCTTTGATTTTTACAACTTTTTTCCAAGATTACAAGGATTCGGGTTGACCTCACTTTTTATCTTCTTGATATCAATATGGTTTTCTGAGGCATTCTTCACAAAAACCTCGTCATTTCATGTGATTTTCTTTGTCATGTCGTACTTTGCGATTTCGTCATTTCATGTGGATTTTTTCACAGTTTTTGCACATCATATTGCACATTCATCCAATTTTGTCATGGCATACATGTTAGCAAGTTTAGAGCACGATCTAGGCTTAGCAAGCATTCATTCAGCCTTAGCAAGCGATTTAGGCTAGAAAGACCGAGTTTCTCGGGCGTATGAGGGTGCCTAACACCTTCCTCGTGCGTAATAGGAATCCTTACCCATCCTCTAGTTAGCAGACATGCAGCCTTTGCATCTCCTGCATTCAGTCTTTTGTGGTTCTCCTCGTCTTTCCCTTAAAAGACTAGGTGGAGACTCCTCTTTTCTTTTTCTTTTATCCTATCTTGTGCCTTCGCCATCTTGGCATGGCTGTGATTTCTTCCCTCTGGCGCGACTCCACGTCGGATTCCCGGGTCAGCATGATCACAGAACTAGTGACTCCGCTGGGGAGTACAAGATTCCAGCTTTCAGGTTAGTCTTTCTCACTTGCTTTGGCTTCATATGTTTGTTTGATTGCTTTGTTGGTGATTGTTTGTTTACTTAGCATGCTTTTTGCAATTTTTTACACATTTACTCTGTCACTGCACACACAGGCTATGTATCTTGCCTTTTGATGTGATGGATGTTTTTCTTTTCACAATTATGATGCCACGACACTTGCACATGCCATGATCATGCCTTTCGCTTGCAGTTTGCTTGCTTGCCTTGCTTGTGTGTTTTCTTCCCCTTTTCTCACTTAACATGCCTAGGAGAGTAGAGACGTGTTTGTTTCCCCCTTCTGGCTAAAATAAAACACACAAACTCAAAGAACAATTAATAAGGCAAAACTAGAGACCAAATCAAACTCCCCCTGGTTAATTAAATGCAAGTAAAAAAACATTAAAGCATATTGCATGATTAATCATATAGGGCATGCATTCTTCTCCCCTGAGTTCACCTACAGTCCACGAAGGGCAATTCTGGTAATCCATTCTATAGCTTTGGCGTAGGACGTGTTGCTAGTTTGTCCCCCCTTGTCTAGGGTCGTGTCAGTGTTAGTTGAGGGTAAAGCTCCATGCTACTATAGGAGATGAGGCCACCAACGCACCACTCGTTCACTGCCTGACCTTTGGCCAGGATTTAGAGTGAGGACCTTTACCTTTTAGCCTGAGTCAGAGACCTACTTACCCGTGTGTGATCTCAGAGTAGACGACCTTCTAGGAAATACTTAGTTGGTGAGAGAGAGCATGTTAGTTGCACCCATGTGCATGAATGCCATTCACGCCACCATAACAAACTGCATTTTGTTGCTGATTCTTACACTAGTAGTTTCTTATTCTACAGGTAAAGCGTGAGTTCCTTAGCCACTGCTTGAGTGTTCCTGCCTAGGCTCCCTTGCTTGCGACGTTTCAGTGCTGATCGTCTTTTCCTGAGTTATTCGTCACTTTGACGATAGCTCGTCCTAGGATTCATCCCCTTATCTGCCACCGTAGTCCGGTTCTCACCCGTTCCCGGTCAGCTATGGCCTAGCGTACTAGTGAGTCTCTTTCTGCCATTGTTGCTCAGGAAGGCGCTTCTTTTTCAATGCCTCCTACCCTTGTTGTGTCTCCAGCTGTTCCTTCTGTCCCCTTCGTGCATCACGAAGGCTCTATCCCTTACCCTGTAGGACACCCACTCACCTTGGCCAGTCTGGAGCATGGCACTGAGTCGATCTCAGTGACCCTAGCTTGGGTTCCAGATGTCTCACTCATGGCCTCACTTTCTTAGGGTTCCTTCTCTTTCAACACCTAGCCCACTGTGGCAACATCTCTTGTAGTTTCCCTGCCTCCAGGGCAACCCATACTTGTCCTGCCTTTGACTTCAGGACCTCTGACTGTGTCATCCCTCACTGTCCCTATGGGATCCCCTGCCGCACAAGCAGAATATCTATTGGCCCTGGCCTAGAAGATCAAGGGCATGGCCTTTGCCATTCAGTCCACCATAGACCCAAACATTCCTAAGGCTCCTCGGCAGCCTGCTCCGGTGTTCCAGGCATCGACACCACCACCTCGGCCATCACCCCAGCTCCTCACCACACCCACACTAGGAGTAACACCACAGGCTTAGACACCTCACATCACGGCACGACATTCTACTCCGGCATCTGGTGGTCAGCCCCTTGGGTTGGCTGGAGTACAGCATCCTCAGAGCTTGCATCCTGGCACCATACTGCTGCAGTAGCTGTTACTCCCACACTCCGCACCCATGGCCACACAGCTCTCAACTTATCCTCCTCTCACACACCATCAGGTTCAGGCACACTCATTTCCACAATCACATCCAGCACTCTTGCATCGATATGTTGGCCATCATGCCGTGGCACCAGGCGGCATGATGGTGGACCCAGAGGAGCACTTAGGTGCGACCCACGCAGCATATGTGGCTGTTCCCCCTGCTGTATCACCCTCGTCGGCAGCAGCTCCAGATACTCTCCACACCAGGGTGGGTGACTTGGAGAGAGCATTCTGACAAGTGCGGGGAAGCGATCGCCAACCCTACGGATTCCGAGACCTCTGTTACTTCCCAGAGGCGACACTCCCACCGCATTTTCAGATCCCAGACTTCGAGAAGTACAACGGAAAGGGTTGCCCCATCTCACATCTTTGGGCATATTGCAGAGATCTCGCTCAACTCTAGGCTGACGAGAGGTTGCTAATCTGCCTCTTCTAGAAAGGTCTCACTGGTCCAGCCCTCAAGTGGTTCACATCGCTTGACATGGGCTCGATCAAGACTTAGAACGACCTTTCATAGGCGTTCATGGACCAATATGCTTTCAATCTCGACTTGGTCCCAAAGAGAGAGGACTTTGTCACCACAAGACAGAAGCCGCAAGAGCCGTTTGGGGAGTATGTCGGCCATTGGCGCACCCTCGCGTCATAAGGGAGAGATAGGCCCTCCGACGAGGAGTCTATCAAAATCATTATTCGAGGTGCTCATCCAGACGTTGGGGCTCTATTGAGCATTCAACCTGTCACAACCTTCCCATCTCTAATTCGGGCAGGTGCGCATGTAGAGTTCCCTCCACAGTGGTAGCTTTCTTGCACTCGCAACATTTGCCAAACAAGCTGCATCCCCGGATCACCATGCGAGCAGAAGCACTCACAACGGTGCTGGCATCAGTTACCCTAAGAGGCGGGATCCTCCCAAGCCTACTGTCGCATACGTAGGGTCTCCCGCCATGCCTATCAATGTGGTGAACCAACCGAGCCCGAATCAACTAGTATACGTGTAGACACCCCAGTTTTTTGATTTTGCAGGATGGGGATGTGGTGGCTGAGTTTTGACTTAACCAAGGCCATTTAATTCATGGAGACCCAATTGGGCCCATGAAGGACCACTTGGGCCCATTAAACCCTAGTTTAGCCCATTTGGGCCCATAAGCCTATTTAGGCCCGTTTAACTCTCATTCAACTTGATTGGGTCCATTTGGACCCACCTAAACCCACATGGGCCCATGGGGGCTCACAAGGCCCACATAAGCCCATGAAAGCCCATGAAGCCCACAAAGGCCCTATTTCTACCAAAATCAAACTCAACACCATATTCATTTACCAAAAGTTTTTCCTACTCAAAATAATCAAAATTTCACATTTTTCATCATACACCCACTGAACCCATTTTTTCTCCATAACTTCACTCGAACCATCCACTGGATCGTCGTTCATCTTGTTGGCAGCCCAGGGAGCAAGGAGGGGACAGTAGTTAGGATTCTGTTTCAGGAGTGGGGAGCATTCTCTTAGGAGGTTAGTGATGGGTTCGCTGGTTTCCTTGCTTATAAAGGAAGAGGATGGGTGAGAATTGGAAAGGAGCACACGAGAGAACTAAGGGTTGAGAGCGAGAAGGAGAGAATTCCAGAGCGAGAGCTGTCGCGGAGGATGAAAGCCATCGTTCCAGAGCTCCGGCGAGGCAACTGCAGCCAGGTACACACTGATTTTCTCTTAATTATCTGATATTTCAGTCTTCCAGGCCTTCCTCTCTCTTCCTGGGCCGTTTCCAAGGGATCGAGAGTGATACCTTGGCCCGCGGCACTCCACTGTGCCCCACCATCGCCAATTCCGGCGACAGAGGTGGGGGGCAATCCAGGAAGTTTCCTGGACCCCCGAGTCTTCCCTCTTCCTCCTCTGGTCCTCCCAGAGCTCGTCCATCATCTGCATTGCCGCTCCGCCGCTCCAGAAGCCCGCACTACGCTGCCGGAGAAATGCTCTGGACAGCCGTCGCCAGAGAAGACGACGGACGCCAACCACTGTCCGCGTGCCTCACGCTTCTCCACACCGCTCCGCCACCTCAGGAACATCGCACGACATGTCCCCAAAGTTTCCAAGCCTCCAGAAGCATGGGTCGTGCTCCGTATCGCCGCTGCAGCCTCCCTCGCCGGAGATCGACCGCCGCCGACTGCTAGAGCCCCTCCGCCGCTCCACTCAACTCTAGAGGAGGGGAGGAAGCTTCCCTCAACGCCGCGAAGCCTCCCGGAGGACAGGAACACTGCTCCTTAGCCTCCGGAGAGGTCCTTATTCCCCGTCGCCGTCGTCGTAGTTCCGCGACGGCGAGGGAGGTGGGGGGACCTTCTCCACCATTAATTTCTCGATCCATACCGTTGGATCCTCCTATTCTCCTTTCACCTTGCTCACTGTCCCTTTGGATCTCCGATTAGGCCATGGTATGGCCTTGGGAGACTCCTCCGGCGGTCGTCGTCGGCGAGCCTTTTCTTAAAAAATATTTGTTTTAATAAAACAATAGACGTTTAGTTTTTATTACATTTAGGTCCTTTTCAATTACTTTTAGGTCCTTTTCTTGCATCTAGGTCCATCTGTCATTTTTCTAAAATGTTTCGAATAAAGTTTTAACTGAGAATATTACATTTCTTACCCTGAACTTTTAAAGTAATGTTTTCTGAGTTTAAAACTTTAATAAAAGCCCTCCTGAGTTTTTTAAATGTATTTTGCTTTAGGCAAATTGCATTGATAACCCTTGATTTCCTTGGAAAGTTTCTGACAGTTCATTTTCTTTGTGAAAATTGCATATAAGCCCATACATTTTTAAAAATGTTTCATAATGCACAATTTTGCTGGTTTAATTACATTTGAGCCCCTGTATTTTATAGAAAGCATGTTTTGATGTGAAAATTGCATGAAACTCCCTGAATTTGTTTTAAAACTTTCCAGAAGCATATTTTCTTGGGTAAATTGCATTTTAACCCTCCTTTTTCATTGAATTTCTTCTACATGTTTTAATCTCAGTGAAAATTACATTTTTGCCCCTAAATTTTCACAGAAACTTCCTGGAATGCTTTGTTTGCTGGGTTTTTTTTGCAGTTTAGCCCCTATACTTCATTGACATTGTTTTGATTGCCTGTTTTCAAGGGTAAAATGACCATTTTGCCCTTGAAACTTCTTGGATCATTTCTGAGACATTTTATTGCTTTTTTACCCTGATTTTATGCTGAATTGATTTGCATTGCATGCATTAGTGGGTAAATTGCATTCAGACTCCTAGGGAGCTTCACTTGCACTAAGGATGCACATTTCACTCTAGAATTCTTTATACATGCATGGAATGTGTTTTCCGACATATTTTTGAGGATTTGAGCTTTTGAACTTCAGCTTTCCTTGAATTTTGGGTTTTTTGCACAAAACCCCCTGGAGTTGTCAGATTTGCACTCACACTTGCATTTTGCATACTTTTCACATCTTTTTGCACGGATTTTTCCCGTCTTTTCTTCCCTGCTCGGTGCACGCTTTTCTATCTTTGTTCTGAGCTTAGTCTTCTCCTCGTTTTTCGGGTTTTCCTCGATTTTCTACAGTTTTCACTTGTTTTGGTTTTCCATCGCCCGAGGGCGTACAGTAAAAGGCTTCACAAAGCCGACATGGTCCCGAAAAGAGGATTATCTTTTTCCTTTTCCTTTTCTCAGATTAATCCCGCTTTCTCCTATTTTACAAGACGCTTTCTGAGAATTTCCCAATTTTCACGATTTTCCTCATCACCTAAGGGCGTACAGTAAAGTGGCATTAACCATGCCTACATTTGACCCTCGGATTAACTTTTTCCTTTGATTTCACTTCTATACTTCAACTTGGCATGTCTTCGGTTGCATTTTTGCATGAGCATATAGAATGAGCAAGCACGCATTTAGCAGACCATAGATAATAGGAAGCCTAGAAAGACCAAGTTTTCTCGGGCACATGGGGTTGCCTAACCCCTTCCCCATGCGTAACCAGATTCATTACCCTTTCTCTGGCCCGCATTCATCTTGCATTATCCATTAGGCACGGATCACACATGCATTTTGCATTTTTTTTTGTTTCATGATTTTCTTGTGTTTGTTTTGGTTTTCCTCGTCTTTCCATTAAAAGACTAGCTGGTGACTCCTTTCCTTATCCTTTTGTCTTCCCTTTGGTGTTTCTGGATCTTGTCTCTTCCTCCGGATTCACCATTTTCGCCGTGACTGTATCGAATCTCCTCGTGTGTTTCCGCACACCGGAGTAGGTTGGAGAACCGCGCCTAGGGGTTCCACCGGCATGGTCACAATACACACCCACACCTAGGGCACTGCACACACCACAGATCACCACCACCGCCCAGCCAGTGTATCCCGTGGCACCGGTCCGGCAAGGACCCCGCCCAGGGGAGAGAAGGCCTCAACGTGCTGTACGACAGTACACCCCACTTGTCGAGCCACTGAGTGCCATTCTCCCTAAGGTGGTGTCACTCTTGAAACTCCCAGAGGTCTGCCCCCCGCCAAACCCTCTGCCAGGGTGGTACAACACAAGCCTCCGCTGCAATTTCCACCATTGCGTGGATCATTCGACGGATAATTGCATGGCCCTACGAAGTGCCATTCAAGATTTGATTGACTGCAAGGTCATCATCATAGACACTCAGGAGGAACACACTACACTCGCACCACCGCCTCCATGTGCACAAGCACCACCAACTTACCCTAACATTGTTAACCAACCCATGCCTGCGCATATCAACTCAGCAGGCACTGGGACCTCAAGAATCCATTTCTTCTCTGAAACTAGGCCTACGACATTTGTTGTAGACCCTTCGGATTTAATTCATACTGTTCATGAGCTTTTCCCCACTCATCTTTACCGTTTGAGTCGTGCTGGTTCAGAGTCAGCCATCCACATGTTACAGTTGACCGCTAGGGCGGAGCGTACCGCCGCATCGCCGACTGTGCACTCTGGGTCACCCATTTTCTTGTTAGCTTGACCCATGATTAGTCATCTTGTCGAGTCTCCACTCCTGTCTCCTGTCCAATATCCTGTCCAGCCTTCAATCCAACCTCTTTTACAACATCCTATCCAACCCCCTGTCCAGCCAAGCCACCTTTTTGTCAGTTCTTTGTCGGCACCACTGAAGCTGGCGACACGTACTCCCCTTGTTGTCTGCCTGACGAGGGACACTCACCGTGTACCATACGATTATGCCACAGAAATGTGTGCAGAAGTCACCAGGTCAGGGAGGGTGTATATGCTACCAGCCCTAGCATCCCAGCCTACCCGTCTAGCGTCTCCTCATCCTCGGCCAGCTACCCAACCTTCCAGGATGGTCCCCTGCTCTGTCCCTACCTCCTCGACCCGATAGGAGCAGCCCTCTACCAACATCACATCTCAGCTGAAGAAGGTTAAGGCTGATATCTCTATTTGGGATCTCATCCATACTTCAGCAGAACATTGAGAGGCCTTCCTCAAGGTCTTTCAGGCTGATCACGTCTCCCCCACCATAGAACCGTCCGCTCTTGAGAATATGGTGGGCATGATTGTAGAGCCACATGTCATTTCCTTTTCCAACGAGGAATTGCCTCCGGCAGGAGTCAATCATAACCAGCCTCTGTTCATCACGATGCAATATCAGAGCTTTCGAATTCCCTTCACCCTGGTTGATAACGGCGCGGGCCTTAATGTCTCTCCTTTGCGCACAACAAATAAGATCAGATTCAAAGTTGAGGATATCATACCAGCCACGAAGGGAATGACGGCTTTTGATAACATGTATCACGATACACTTGGGATGCTGGTTATTCCTCTCACTATAGGGCCTATAGTCTTTGAGGTCGAATTTTATATTGTGGATCTGGAGCCCTCTTTCAATCTTCTGCTTGGGCGCCCTTAGCTACACAAGCATCATGTGATCCCCTCAACCCTCCACCGCTTGGTTAAGTTTCGTTGGGGCAATGACGTAGTTGTTGTCATGACGAAAGATCTTGATAAAGAAAAGGTCGAGTCGGTCTCTGTTGTCTCCCTCCAGACCATCCACTTCGATCCTAAACCATCGGATGTCATGTTCTGGGTCAATCGCTTCGAGCTTGTCAATTACATCCCGACTCTTGAGCGTGTCAGTTACTAACTGTTCATGGCAATCCCCTTCGGATGATCAAAAATGTATGTCGCAAATGGGGATACAAGAAGGGGACACCACTCGGGCGACACGGCCAGAGAATCTTCGAGCCCATCCAGGTGGAGGAGAGGCGAGAGTTCGAAGGTCTGGGATATGAATGGCAGCCACACAAGGACGAACGTTCGCACACCAGGAGGTACAAGAAGATTGTTATTCCGTTGGACCTCACCATCTTTATCAGTGTAGGGATACTTGATCCAATTAGAGCCTAGACACTGTGGAGAGGAGCCGACACCAAAGGGTGCAGCCACAGCCTCAGCTCATAGTAGACGCTTTAACGACATCAGCCACAGCCCCAACCGTGAGTCCCACAATGGTAGTCCTGCAGGTAGTGGCATCAGCAGTTTCGCCAGCGTAGTTGGTCAGTCTAGGGCATTGTTTACAGCGGTCACAGGTTCGATCAGCAGAGGTCCGCAGTTTAGAGGAGACAGTGGCAGAACAGATTGTTGTTCGAGATTCTGATTGCATCCTTGTAGAAGATGAGATAGTCGGCAGGGCAGTGCAAGCAAGTGAGCAGGTCAGCGACCTAGAGTTTCTGTTCCAAGAGTAGTTGTCAGTGTTGGCTGAGGACACAGTAGAGTACCAAAGGCTGAGGAAAGGAATGTCAAGGGCCTTAGAATCAGAGCCAGTAGTTCCCCACCAACAGTCGGACCACTCACCCATCATGGTCTATCTGATTCACAGCCAGAACCCACTAGACCATTAGAGTTAATCTCTTTGAAGCTGGGAGACGGGTCTAGATGGTACTTGTAGAAGAAGCCTGGGTCAAAAGAAAAGACCCTGAGTTAAGCTCAGGGGGAAAGCCGGGCGGCATCACTCCTACCAGTCAGCAGCAGGACAACCGCTAGTTAGTGGAACCCTTTGTACATACTATAGAAAACCCAATGTAGACACCCCAATTTTGAAGTCACTTGGCAGCAGGCTCCTCCAGATGATGCTCTGGTTGCGACCACCAAAACACAAGCCCACTTAAGCCCACACAAGCCTAATCAGGCCCACACTAGCCAACTCTGACCCAATTAAACTTGAAACCAAACGAATCAAATAAAATCCACTTAAAATCAAATTAATAAAACAAAAACCCTAATTCAAGTCAAAATGAAATAAAATCCACTTAAATCCATTCAAAATCCAAATAATCAAATAAAAACCATAATTAAGTAAAATCGAATTAAATCCACTTAAAATCAAACAAAGATCGAAATAATAAAATAAAAACCATAATTAAGTAAAATCCAATTAAATCCACTTAAAATCTAATAAAAACCCTAATTAATTAAAATTCAAAATCCTAAATCAATCAAAAAACCTTAAATAAACACAAAAATCCTAAATTAAAAACATAAAACCTAATTAAAACACAAAAACCATAAATTAAAAACATAAAGCCTAATTAAAATTCAAAAATCCTAAATTAAAACCATAAACCCTAATTAAACCCAAATTCCAAATTGAAATCCAAAACCCTAAATCTAAAATGATTAAAATCATAAAAATCAAATAAAAAACCTAAACTAATCAAAACCCAAATTAAACCTTAATCACAAATTTAATTAAAATCATAAAACATAAATAAAAAGCCTAAATTAAAATTCAAAAACCTAATTTTAAAACTTAAAGTCAAAACCCTAAAAATCCCAAAACAAAAACCCTAAACTAATCAAAACCCAAATTAAACTTTAATCACAAATTTAATTAAAATCATAAAACATAAATAAAAAGCCTAAATTAAAATTCAAAACCCTAATTTAAAAACTTAAAGTCAAAACCCTAAAAATCCCTAAAAATCCCAAAACAAAAACCCTAAACTAATCAAAACCTAATTAAACCCTAAATTACAAAATTAAGAAATTAAATTAAACCCTCAAAATCCAATTAAAAATCTAAAATTAAAACCTTAAAAATCCCAAAAAAAAAATCGAAAGAAAAAACCAAAATATAAACCCAAAACCCTAAGCCCATTAAGCCCAACACTGTTTAATTCAAGAACGTAATTCAAAACCATATAAAAACTCAAAAATAATTCTGGTGAGCCCACCGTCGGCGACCATGAGTTTTCTGGCAACAACTCCGGTGAGCAATCCCGAGAAATCTAGAGTAGATCTCAGCCTCCCCGATCTTTGGCCAGCCTCCTCCAGCTCATACCCGATCCAACGGCGCTCATTCGTTGGAGGGAGGAGGATCCACGGTGGGGGAAAGCCTCATCGGAGTATAAAGAACCCCCTTGCCGTCGACGACAAAAAAAAAAAAAGCTCCAGAGCTTCAGACCTTCAGAGCTTCCGATCTACAAGCTTCCAGCCTTCCCCTAGTGATCCAGAGCCCTTCTACCTTGACCATCAACCCACGAAAGCATCCAGCCCCAATTTCCCAAGCCAACAACCACCTTTTTCCGCAAACCTGAGCCACCGGAGGCACCCTGCCATCAACCCGCTGCGCCAGAGAAGACATTGCACACACGAAGTACAATTCTCCTCCCTCTAGTTCAATTCTGTATAGCCTTTTAGGTCCCCTAGGCCCCCGGATCGCATCGCGGTGGAGTGGTGCCCCCCTGTACGCCGTCATCCCCATCTCCGGTGATGGGTTCACCCCCTCTAGTGAACCCATAGCCTTCTGCGGTGGAGTGAGCCCACTAGGCCACCTCTCCTCTTCTCTCCTCCTCCTCTGGTCTCCCTTTGCTTTAGAGAAGCCGCTCCGACATCCACGACCAACCTCGCCGTCACCACAGTTAGCCGCTTCCATCGTCAAGGATGCATCTGAGCGCACCAGGCCACCTCCGTCGTCGTTTAGAGGACCTCGCCAGAGTGTGAGGTGGGGGGAGGCCTCAAGCCTTGCCCAACCACCTGGACATGACCGTTGTGCCTCCATGAAGGTTCCTCAACAGCCGCGAGCCCCCTTTCGCCACTAGATCGCTGCTGATGCCTCATCGGAGAGATTGCCAAACGGAGAACGTCGGCGATCCTCCAGTGATCTTCGAATAGTTTTTTTTAGATCAGGCCCATCTAGTTTAGGTTTATTTTTATTAGGTCCTTAGTTTATTACATTTAAATCCTTTTTTATTGCATCTGGGTCCAAACATTTACATTTTAGTCCATGTAGTTTTAAAATACAATTATTTCTTTTATTTTCACTGTGAAGTATGCATGTGACCCCCTGAATATTTTATTTTTTTAATTCCTAACATATTAATGCATGTTTTTATCACATTTTGGTCCCTGGAACATGATTTCTTTACATTTAAGTCCTGAACATTTGCATTTATCCCCTGTGGCTTTTTAAAATAAGTTTTCTCTGTGAATTTTGTATTCTGGACCTTGAAGATTTTAAAAATCACACTGAACATCATTAAAATTGAGTTTTTTTATCACATTTAAGTCCTAAACATTTGCATTTATCCCCTAAGGCTTTTTAAAATGATTTTTCTATGGGAAATTTGCAATCTGAACCCTAAAAGATTTAAAAATCTCACTGGCTATTATAAAAATGGAATTTTCATTACATTTTTGTCATGGTCTTTTGCATTAAGCTCCCAGAACTTTAAAAAATGAGTTTTCCTAGTGCATTTTGCATCCTAGACCTTAGGAAACTTCATAATTGCACTGACCAATATAAAATCCCAACTTTTATCACCTTCAGGTCTAGAAATTTTGCATAGAAGTCCCTAGATTCACATCAAATCATTCTTGAGCATATATAATTTGCATATAGGCCCTTAGATTCTTTCCAAATCCATCATTTAAGGTTTTAAATGTTTTCTTGCATATTTTGGAATATTTTCCACTCATTGCATTTCATATATTGCATTTAATCATTGATTCCATTTAAAAATCATGTTTTTACTGAGATTTGATCTTTAGCTTCACATTTTGGTCACATTTGCACATATGTGTGAATTTTGCACTTTAGACCCTGAATTTTCAAGAAATTACCTAAGTGCAATTTCCGCATCTCAGTACCACATTGACATTGGACTCATCATTTGCATGTAAGAATAGGGGTCATGAACATGTTCCTCATCTAAATTCTCACTCTTTTTTTTATGAATTTTGCATTTGGCCCTTATGTTTGTCCGTTATTGTGTTTACATCATTTTGTTGATTTTCTCCTCCGTGTTTTCATGCAAATAACATCTTCTGGACATTTGACATAACATAGGCCATGCATCACTCCCATGCAAGTATTTATCACATCTGGCCAAGGAAATGACCAAATTGCCCCTATGCCTCCAATTCATGAGCATGCATCCCAATTTTGCACTCAATCTTGCATAGTCCTTGTCTAAGTCATTCTTTAGATTTTTTGTACATTTAGGCACTTATTCATGCATTTCATATTATTTCTCCTCACATTTGTATCCCTATTTAGCGAGCCAGCATCCTATGCCTTTTCTTTTGTGGATTTCTTTCTTCACTCCTTTTTCTATGTTTCTTATCCGATATCTGATTTGATTTACTTTGATCCTACATTTCATGTTTTTTTGATTGGATTTGGATTTTATCGCTTGAGGGCATACACTAATTGACTGGAAGGCCCACATTGGCCCATTTGCGGGTTGTTTCTCCCCTTTGATTTTCACAACTTTTTCCATGATTCCAAGGACTTAGGTTGACTCTACTTTTTTCCTTTTGACATCAATATGGTTTTCAGAGGCATTCATTACAAAAACCTCGTCATTTCATGTGATTTTCTGCGATTTTGAAAATTCATGTGGATTTCTTTGCAATTTTCGCACATCATCTTGCACATCCATCTAGTCTTGTTATGGCGTAAATATTAGCATGATTAGAGCATGATCTAGGTTTAGCAAACATCCATCTAGCCTTTAGCAAACAATTTAGACTAGAAAGACCAAGTTTCTCGAATGTACGAGGGTGCCTAACACCTTCCTCGTGCGTAATAGGAATCCTTACCCATCCTCTAGTAAGCAGACATCTCACCTTTAAATCTGCACCTCAGGCATTCAGTCTTTTGTGGGTTTCCTCGTCTTTCCCTTAAAAGACTACGTGGCGACTCCTTTTTCTTTTCCTTTTATCCTATCCTGTGCCTTAGCCATCTTGGCATGGCCGTGATCCCTTCCCCTCTAGTGCGACTCCGCGCTGGACCCCTGGGTTGGCATGGTCACACCCAAAAAATCAAAAAATCCAGAAAACCCAAAAAAATTAGAAAAACCAAAAATAGTATCCAGAGCTGAGGAAACAGAGCAACTCAGCCAGTTAGCAGAGCCCGCTAATAAAGAGCCAGAGGTCACACAGTGTAGGTACAAGAACACCAAAGTCAATGTGACCATCCTGAAGAATCACCAAAGGCTAAAATCAGAGCACATCCTCTCCTTTGATGTCATCGACCTGACCTTCAAAGAAGAAATCATATCAAAGCTCATCGCTTATGGGGAGGAGGACGATGACATGGATGAAGACGGAGAAACACCTAAATTCCAGCCCTACGACAATGATCTAGAGGGTCCAAATATGCATGTCGAGAAAGAAACTGAACTGGTGAACATCGACACAATAGAGGATGTCAAGGAGGTACTCATCAGTGCTAAGCTATACCCACAAGCCAAGGCAGACTTCATAGCATGAAGGAATACATAGATGTCTTTTCCTAGAGTTATGACGACATGGTCGGCCTGGACGTCGAAGTGGTGGTACACAATCTACCCCTGAAGCCTAATGAGAGGCCTGTCAAGCAAAAACTCAGGAGATGGCGACCTCAATGGATCTTGAAACTCAAAGATGGAATCATAAAGCAACACAAGGTGAAATTCCTCAAGGTAGTGTTGTACCCATAGTGGTTAGCAAATGTTGTCCTAGTGCCAAAGAAGAATGGGAAGGTCCGTATGTGCATCGACTACAGAGACCTCAACAAGGCGAGTCCCAAAGACGATTTCCCACTTCGTCACATAGATGTCTTGGTGGATAACACAGCTGGGCATAAAATGCTATCATTCATGGATGGGTACTCGGGGTACAACCAGATCAAAATGGCCGAGGAAGACATGGAGAAGATGTCCTTCATCACCCTTTGGGGAGTCTTCTGTTATCGTGTGATGCCATTTGGGCTCAAGAATGTCGGCACAACTTATCAAAGGGCAATGACTACACTTTTCCATGACCTCATGCATCAAGAAATAGAGGTCTATGTAGACGATATGATTGCCAAGTATAAAGAGCCTGAGGAGCACTTGGTCTATTTAAGGAAGCTGTTTGATCGCCTCAGAAAGTACAAGCTCCATCTAAACCCCAACAAATGCATATTCGAGGTGTCTTCTGGCAAGCTTCTAGGATATATCATCAGTCAAAGGGGAATCGAGGTTGACCCTAGTAAGGCAAGAGCCATCATCGATATGCCTCCCCCTACATCGGAGAAGGAAGTTCGGGGCTTATTGGGCCGATTACAGTATATCAGTCGGTTCATTGCACAGCTTACTCTCATCTATGAGCCTATCTTCAAGCTGTTGAGGATCAAGCAGCTCCTTGCAAAACCTCCTGTCCTGGTTCCACCCACACCAGGGCGACCTCTGTTGTTGTGTCTCTACACCACCCAACACTCCATGGGTGCAGTCCTTGGGAAGCACGATGAAATAGGACGTAGGGAGAAAGGCATCTACTACTTGAGCAAGAAGTTCAACGATTGTGAAGCCAGGTACAATCCCATTGAGAAGATTTGCTTATCCCTTGTCTAGGCCACTCAATGCCTCAGGCATTATATGATGGCATATCCGATCCTCCTCCTATGCCGGCATGATCCCATGAAGTACTTGTTCCAAAAGCCAACATTAGTGGGGCGATGCGTGAAATGGCAGGTAATGCTGTCCTAGTATGACATTACATTCGTCACATAGAAATCAATGAAGGGGCAAGCAGTAGCGGACCACCTAGCTGACCTACCATTACCGAAGTATGAGCCGTTATAGACGCAGTTCCTGGTTGAAGACATCCTGTTCGCCATGGGAGATGTAGATTCTGATGAGCCAAAAGACAAGTCCCGGTGGCACATCTACTTTGATGGAGCAGTCAACAAGAGGGGTAGAGGAATTGGCGTGGTATTGTCAACATCTTAGGGACAGATGACCCCATTCTCTAGAAAGCTCACTTTTGAATGCACCAACAATGAAGCCGAGTACGAGGCATGCATCATGGGACTACAAATCGCATTGGAGCATAGCGCATGGAAGCTACAAGTGCATGGGGATGCCATGTTAGTCATATCCCAAATCAATGGTGAATGGAAAACCAAAGATCCAAAGCTCATGCCATACCACGAATATCTCTTGCAGCTCGTAAAGGAGTTTGAAGAAGTGCGCTTCTCCTTCATGAGTAGAGCCAAAAACTCCTATGCAGATGCACTAGCAACACTTGCTTCCGGGCTCTCAATACCTGAAGAGCGCACAGTAGACGTATCGGTCACCCGAGTAGAGCATCCTGTCCATTGCATGAGCATAGAAGAAGCGGACCCACTAGCAGAGCTCCCTTGGTATCATGACATCAAGACCTTCCTGGAATCAGGCGATCTCCCAACTGGCACATCACTAGCAGATAAGAAGATCATGGCACACCTGGCGTCAAGATACGTGTTAGGCGGGGGACATTTATATAGAAAGTCATATAACCAGATGCTTTTGCGGTGTGTCGACAAGAAAGAGGCCGAAACCTTGATGCTTCAGATCCAGGCTAGGACATGCGGCCCCCTCATGAATGGAATACTGCTAGCCAAGAAGATCATGTTGCAAGGCTACTTTTGGTCAACTATGGAGGCAGATTGTTGTCACTTCGTGCACAAATGCCACAACTGTCAGATTCATGGGAACTTCATACATGCTCCCCCTCAGCAACTGCACAGCATGTCGTCGCCATGGCCGTTGCCTACTTAGGGAATAGATGTCATCGGAGCCATCCATCCGGCCTCATCCAACGGCCACAGCTACATCTTGGTGGCAATAGATTACTGTACCAAATGGGTAGAATCAGTCTCATACAAAACTGTCGCAGTTGTAGCCACAGAGAAGTTCATCAAGAACAATATCATAGCCCGATACGGGGTACCACACTCTATTATCTCTGACAATGGCAAGAATTTCATAGCTCAAAGATTGGAGGACTATTTGTAGAGCCTCAAGATCAAACAACACAGATCCTCCTCGTACCACCCACAGATGAACAGTGTCGTGGTGTTAGCAAATAAGAACTTAATCAAGATCCAGAAAAAGAGAATCGAGACTGTAGACACCCCGATTTTGAGGTAACCCAGAGATGAGTATCCTATGTTGCTTTGGATGCGATCAGCCCTTAAACCGAGCCCCAAACCCACTAGCCAGAGCCCCAAATCAGACATTTGTGAGCAGGGCTGGCACACCAAGTTGGCGCACCAAGGTGGCGCACCAAGTTGGCGCACCAAGATGGCGCAACAAGCAGGCGCCCAGCTCTGGCTGCTGACCTTCCACCTTCCGGGTTGTTACTCTTGCAAACGAATATGCCAACGAATATTCGAGGCTTTTCGTTTGCAAGACCCCTTTGTAACCTCCCTAGAGACCACTATAAAAAGGCCCCTAGAGC